>QNGE01002671.1:46312-73351 GCA_008508345.1 Paragonimus westermani
TCGATAACCCCGCGATTAGGACTTCCAAGACAGGTCGAGATCACAGAACTCATTAAACCTGCAAGGCGATATTTTAGATTACTGAAACTCAAGAAGCTCCTAGCAGTTTACTCGTTGTTCAGCTATTACATGATTTAGTTATTAGAGAGTGGCAGTTTCGGATGAGCCTTGGTCAGCTTCGGCGTACATACTCTTCACAAAAATACTGTATTTTTAGGCCATGTGGTACACTTTTGCATATTTCACAAGAAACGCCTGTTGCCATTAGACAGCTTGCACACGGACATCTTTAACGTAAGAAAGCCATTTTCGTACAAACTCAGAAGGCTACCCCTCAAAGTATATGACTCAGCCTGTTTTGGCTTTTCTTGACGCAGTGCACATACCAAGCTTGCAAGATTTGATGACAATCGGACGTACTTGTTCGACTCAATAAAACAGAGCACTGTTAGCATTTGTCGTTTTACGCACTAATCCACCAGCAGATTAATTCAGGTGACCCTATCGGTCACATGCCTACTCCACCCGACGCATTGTGAAGATCACGATTGACTTTCTTGACGGGCATACAAAACAGATGAGAAATTTTTGAATTATACACTGACATTGTGATCAGAAAAACCGGATAGACCATTTTCTTTGAACAACCGATTAATCAGATATTGACAATGAATAGATCACACGGTATCAGCCCTCGATTCATATCCATACTCTATGTTTCTATGTTTCTCAGCGTTTGCTGTTCAGCCCTGTCACACAGATGACACAAAGAACCAGATCTATGGTTGGCTGTTCGCGACAATTCCGTCGACATTGGTGAGCGATCGGCTGTTTCGTTCTGGTGACTTTAATGCTTGGATTGTGTGTGACTGAGTAACCTGGCCAGGAGTCTCTGATCCCCACAACATTGGTACAACTGAGAACGGTGATCGTCTGCTCCACCTGTGTGCTACTCATGAGTTGACCACTAAAAATAAACGACTCCAGCTTTATGAGAGCAATCACACAACGTGCGCTCATTCGTGAGACAGTCGTCACCACTTAATTGAGTGTGACAGTGCAACACCGCGATATCTTTCAAATAAATTTCAAACGATTCACAAAAACGAGACCCAAAGATAATAAAGCGTTTGTTGTAAATTTAACTAATGTAATTAAGTTGGACAGAAAGATAACACCCGTAGCGTTGTTAATTCGCTGAATAGTCTCATGGAATATAAAGTGGACGATGGGGAAAGCAAAGAGTTGGTCCAGAATTATGCACTGGTGGGCGGGGACTTTGGCACATTGTGTCCACAGCTGGAATGCAACCTGGCGGGATACAGAATTGTCCTGCTAAAGTTGACTTACTGACTGTGAACAACTTGTCAAATCAGTCCACCAAAAGAGTCTGACAACAATTCTGCCCAGTCAGTCTAATACGAAAATCCTGAAGGCAAATGCTCATGAGGAGCTCTGGGGTTCTCAGCTAGTCACAGCAGTACAGATGTAATGTTCGCTGATCACCAGCTGTAAGAATGGTGCCGTGAACGCAAAACTATCCGCCGTGTACTCTTTGTGAATTTCACGAAGCTGTTTGTGAGTCGTAAGGCATTGAAGAGAGTACGTAGTAAGTTTGTGTCCAAATTAGTTCGTATACCTACTTATCCATCTAACTCTTCACTGGCAAAATGACCCACCAGTTCCCTACTTCCATTGCAATGGAACATTAAACTTATGCAGCTGACGGTTTTTGTAACGTTTCTGTATCATTCAGTACTTTACAACTTCTGCTGTCCTTCACATTTGTTACTAGTTCTGCGTGTTCAAAAGATATAAATCGAAAATGCATAGTTTCTCGAGAGCCGTCAACCGTTCGTTCTCTCACCGCTCACGTGATTTCTTGTAAGTTGAAGGTTAATGAAAACTGCTAAGTATTTGAGCGTGTCTCCAAAATTATCTTTCTTGGCAATCACAACTGTCTTGAACTTTGAATCCCTTCGGAGCAGCAACATCATTGAGGTCAATCGGAAATCTTATTTAGTCTACTGATGAATAGTTAGGAATCTGTAAAAATTCCCAGTTGAACATTACTCTCATTTGTTCGCAATCTTCGCATTCAGGTATACTTTCCAGCCAGCCTCTTTCGAAATGAAGCACTAGACTAGAGTTTTACTCTCATCGTCGAAAAAGGCTGCCTGGAAAGCCTATCTGAATGCGAAGACTGCGACAAAATGGGAGTGATGTTCAACTTGAAATGAACCTTATTTAGTAGTGAATAGGTCTACACACCATACCAACGCTCCAAAACTACTGAGACATTATTTTCTATTTTCATCGTCTTTTTGTTTATCTCCATTCCTAGGTTGTATACCTTACTCCAGCTAAAATTTGGGTGCGTTACAGTTCACATACACATGAAATGTCGATTTGATGGAGGAATGGATCGGGTTCGGCAAAGTTCGTTCTATCAATCAGTACCGAGAAGGGATCAGTGGCAACAGTATTGCGAACGTAAAAAATGCCTGAACTGGAAAGTTGTTTATTGTTAGACAAACATTACATGGTATGTTGCATCATAGAACCCTGAACGCAAACATAACTGTGCGCAGTTGACGTGCATCACACCATTGGTAGTAGTGAAACGTCAATTTCTTTGATGACATGTCCCATACAGTGCGTACACACGTTTCTAACTGTCGCTTCCGATCTTCTTAAAGTTGAGATCTACATTAGAGTGGTTTTGTACTATTTACAAGCAAAGCTATGTTATACAGAAATGGTAGCAGCTCGATTCATTCATCGTGAGTGCATGGAGGTTCAGCCAGCGCATATACAAAATCGCACCGAGCTGCGGGTTTGAAAGTAACGTATTTTTCATGGCAAGTCGACCCAAATCAATCGATGTTATCTGTTTCAGTTCGGCAGAAGGCAGTACACCGATAAACCCATAGTATTTCAATAGGTTCAGTGTGAAGGACTTTTTCGGCCGGCCGTGGTGTGGAACAAACGCAGACGAACTGGTTAACTGTTGTCAAATTTTAAGAGCTTCACAGTGACGATATTTGGTTGATAACTTGTAGACCCAGTCAACCCGGTTAGTCTGTGAAAACCTTCAATAAGTAACGCGAAATCCTGAACCTGATCCGCAAGGTAAAAGACGAAACAATTTAATGGTGCTCCTTGATGACCTAATTACCCATCTCTTAGATAGTTGACTTCAAAGATCCGTTCAGAACAGGTGATTATAAGCCAAGTAATACATGCAGTTTAGCAAGAGTTCAGTGGAAGCAACAGAAGAGGACACCATCAAAATGCTTTTTTACATAACTGAGAGCTCGTTTTCACCTTCAATTTTACCGGGTTGGGGGTGGACCTACAACGCTTCCTCACCACACAACCCCCTGAAATAGAACGCCGCCAATAAGAAGACAATTTGGTACTATCAAGACATTTTTGTCATCGCACTTTAGAGCGGACATCTTCAGTGAGAGAGCGCGTTGGTATGAGTGTATCGACAGTGGATATTAAAAGGAAGTTGTAAATCTGTACAGTAACACCTAGGAATGTAGTTGAGCTTGTGCACATGAGAATTCACTCGCCACTAACGTGAGGTCAAAGACACAGTTGACTCATGAAAGAGTGACCGTAATGTAAACCATCGGTAGTGACAAGGACATGCGTTACTAACCAAATATAACTGGAGCGAACCTCGCGTTGGGTGCTTAGTTCTGAAACGGTTGATCAGAAAATCTATTTGAGTGATGAAGGTGCAACCAATTGTGAGCGCAGTTCAGTTTACGTCAACCTAGAATGCAGTCGGAATGTTGCCTGAGACATGTCAATTTAGATTTGATTGTTCGCTGAGTTTGGCATTCAAGTTCCAAACTTTTCCTTACCAAACTTGATGACATCCTCAATGCTTAGATGATTGGGTGTATAAATTGGAGCGTGGAAGCTGTCCACAATCCATTAATGTGTTCTGACATATAATCATGTGCCTTAGTTACCCGCTCAGGAGCTGAGTTTTCGAACTGTTCTACCCAAACCACCACATACACCCAAACTGATCGTACGGCACAAGTTCACATGTTTGAATGAGCAACTGACCAGGAAAAAAGAACACCATATACCACGGCCCGAGTAAAGATTGAAAGGCTGTCCTAACAACAGTAGTTGAGCAAACCAGGCCAGTGCAAATCAGACCGCAGACTATGAGCGTGCTCGTTCGATTTTATTGATAATCGAACCTTCCTAAGTGGAAAGATCCATAATTCAGTTCGATGTGAACCAACGTTTGTTCCTATGGGATTATACGAAGGTCTCGTAAGTGGACAATAATAGAACACTTGAATAACTAATTGCTGTTTTCATATTTAACGT
This sequence comes from Paragonimus westermani, assembly GCA_008508345.1. Lineage (NCBI taxonomy): Eukaryota > Metazoa > Platyhelminthes > Trematoda > Plagiorchiida > Troglotrematidae > Paragonimus > Paragonimus westermani. Next base: position 50,675 of record QNGE01002671.1, read on the forward strand.
TGTGTTCAACTAGGAAGAACTCTTGAGACGACTCTGCCCTACCTACAGCTATTGAGTGCCCTCAAAAATGTAGAATATGTCAAGAGAAAGTAAGAGATAATTGTTTCAGCGAACATTGCGGCTTTAACATTGTTGATAACACCTGACTGCTCCAGAAGCTAAGAGAACTTGATGAACATATAGTGCGTACATTTAGGCTACAACCTCCGCCTATGTTTGACCTAGTAACATTTAGCAACAAGTGGTGACGATACCGTGGTAGTGCAAGATGTGAGAGGGTTTACTTTATTTGAAACACAGTGAAAATAGATCAATTTCTCTAAGCGTTTCCCAAAATGTCCTCCTGTACATCACGCTCGAAAGAAAAACAGTGAAAACTTACAACAGTTGGAGTGTCAGATTTGTCAGGCAACATCCTGGTATCTCGTTACGACAGCTAGCCACCATGCACTCGACATCACTGCTAGCAGAATAGTTCAACCGAACCTCGTTGCATATCACTAGAATTACTAGTCAAAGTGTGACCGTCGCACAGCCATTCAGGAAGAACTTTGACCACTTGGGCGACATGTGCCCAAGTGTACACAATGTTGACTGACCGTTGTTTAATTAAAAATGATTTCATTGTGTTTCATTTACGTGGGCAATATGCATACTTATTGTGATCCATCCAAACGCAACTCTGCAAGATCAAAAACCCGGAGTGCGTCTTCACATCCAGATATTGTAAACAGCGAGTTAGTCTTGTGGTACGTTTCAAGAATTGTCTACATTTTCCCTAAGATTTTGGAAGCAGAACATGTACGCGCACAACGACCCGGGTTTCAGGAGAACCCGATGGAAAGTTTAGCCAATAGCACAGGTGATCAGTCGATCACTCTGAGAGTTTAGGTTTTTTTCTAAAAATACTTAGGTGTCCATCGTGAAGTACTGTATGCGTTTGATCCCACGACTTGCGGAAACACCTGAGCAATGGAGTGAGCTGAATTGCAAAAACAAGGCTGACGCGTTCACTCACACTGAAAGAAACAGTATTGAAGGATTAACGAATTTTACATGGACCCGACAGTAGGGCACGAATTTCACTGGACTGCTAGTTTGGAAGACAAGAGCAACAAATATGGGGTTGGACGTTTCGCGAGGGATTGAAAAAACCTATTGTTTTCCACTTAAATACAAACTCCCCTAATCTTCATCTCTTCACAAACTCCCCACCACCGGTAATAGACGTCTTGTGTAAGATGTTGAAACATCATGGGGCTAACAAGAAGCAAATGGTTATCAAGTAATTAGCATTCTCGATAATAATAAAAAGAAGTTAATGTTATCTATAAACTGCCAAGACCTTAATAAAAGCTACCATTCTGTTCTGAACAACCACGTACATTTGGAAAATCAATAGATCCAAAACGTTTTGATAGTCGCGTGCATTTCATGTTGTTAACACCTGAGCGCCCGGGCCCAGCTGTCGTATGAGGTGTGTTCAGAGTCCGTTTGAAACCCGGGTTATTGTTTGACGACCGCACATGCATGAGGTGAGTAAAAGTGTGTTTGTATCATGTCCGCTGTCCGGCTGTTCTCTAAAGGAAAGGCGCCTATCAAAAAGCTCTGTAGTTTGAACAACCTGGGAAACTGTTTTCGAACTAAGAATCGGCTATGGATTGGTTATGGTCACCTGCTTCTCGTTGACTGTCCTGTGTCAACAGATGAATTCAATCAGATGAATTTACTCCAGTCAGAGGGCATTTGTTTGGATAGATTACTCTCATTCGCTAATTATGTAATCTTTGTTGACTGACTTTCTGGTTCCAGACCACCAATTAGGTCTATTGTAGATTCATCAGCATGGGATTTATGGTTGTGTGCTGATGAACTGAGTTTGTTTGGGCCAAATTCCCTGCAATGTTTCATTGTTCTAGTTATCAAGAGTATGCGCAGCTTTTCATTATCGTCCGAGTTGGCGTTCACAAACAATTTCTCAACAAAGTGATGAGAGGAACAGCGGAAGTTCGGGGTTCATTTGTTCAGAAGAACGTCAGAGTGGGCGGTTCTCCAGTTAATCATCTGGACGGAAGTTATAACAGCCAAAAGACGATTAACAGGGCGCCATATGATAGAGATGAACAGAATCTCTAGGTGTTAAAATGTTGTAGTATTTGAATGGCCTACCATATGAAATATGACTGTATTTCGTTGATCAATTTAGACTTCACAGCAGTCTATGGAAAAATCACTCAAAAGCAATTAACGAAAAGTTCAACAAGAGAGAAAGAATCCATACACACCATGCAATGAAAATTGCGGAAATTAATGAGGCACTGGTCGGATACTCTTCAACACATAACCGTAAAGACGCTACTCGAGTTTGTGAAAATTGTGACCAACTACAAAAATACATGCGTTAAGAGAAATTGGGCGAGGATTTCCTGGGATTTTCACTTTCTGTCAAAGCGATGCAACCTAAGTCCAAAGACGCTTCATCACAGATAGAGGCCTAGTTTCTATAATGTTAAACATATAATCAGGAAAAAGTGTTGTGATGTTCACATCGCGAAGACGGCCAAACGGCGAAGTTCTGCAAACGTCCCGCATGTCACAGAACAAGAATTCTTGGCAAACTGGTTGAGAGTGATAACTTTTCAATTTGTCGATTTACCACAGCCTGGTTTCACTCGACCGGTGGATGCCCGTTCATCAGTTATTATCTGGTTTGGTTCTAGATGAGATCGCATGGATGAACGTGCTATGTCCAGTATGTGGGTCAATCTGAGAAGAAAATAACACCGATCAGCCCACTGGTCAGTTCAATCACTAAACCCCTGTCATTAATGTAGAACCCTGAAACGTGCGCGGATAACTAACATTGGAGCCAGAATGTAATTTCGTGCCTACAATGGCGAACCCCTTGGAAAACATCACGTAACAATTGTATCTGGTCTTTAACTGAAGCTTTCTTATGGAGGACTTCCCCAACGAGATGATGTTCTATCTTGAATACACCCACAGGTGAACTCCGAATGATATCAAGGGATGAATTTTATGCTGACAGTAACATCTAAGAGCCTGTCGGGAGGCCGATTATGAACCATCCATATGGACTCGAAATGAGCTCGTGCTTATATACTCAACTTAGACGCTGAAACACTAAACTGTTAAGCTGGCACGGAGATATCACTGTTGCAGCGAAAAGTTGTTCAACAAAGCACAGTCTTTATTGTCCAACCCCCCGGTTCCCATGCTACGCATGCGCTCACGTTTATGAATCAGAATTCCGGCCCCCAACACTCCCATGCTGTTGTCGATCCGCTCGCTGTGGGCTTTTGGACATACCTCCCTGTCGCGTTGAGGTAGTCCCCCGAGAGTTGGAGTACTCGCACCTCCAGTTTGTTAATCCACCACACTACGAGCTAGCGTACACCAGCTATGTCATGGATTTTCACATGTTCAAGTTGGTAACCAGGATCAGTTAAGATGCACCCTCAGCCCAAGTTTACAAGATGACGGACACGCAATGAGAGTGCAAACCAGACCACAAGTTGTCGGGATTGAGACACACATTCAAGTGCATTTACCACCTCATCGCGCGAGATTGTAGAATATCTGTGTGGGTTCAACATGAGATTTTTATATATGATTGGGTATGGAAGGACACTTGAAAAAATTGCTGATAATTCTAATGTTTTTGTACTGCAGTCAACGTGTGGCCGTAACAATCCTCGAGCAGACTGCCTATATTCACTATCACTGAGTGTTTCGATTAGTTTAAACTGACCCAAGTAAAATTCACAAGGTATCGGGCAACAGTTTAGAACATTGCTGACATCAGTGGAATACTCGCGGTATTAAGAAGATCAATGCCAAACGAATATACAGTTGCCGTTAGGTCAGCATCACGAGTGATCAGTAACACGAAGCTGCGACCGAAAACGTAGATGATAACATGATCAAACAGGAATGCAGTTTTACTCAACAACATCAGAATAACTAAGGAATCTCTGCTTCTAGCATCGCCAGGGTTTTCATGTAGGACGCCTTTTTTATAAAAAAAAGGTGATAATACAGGTGCTTCAAGGTGAAAGTTACAAACAAATGAGAATAAGTCTACAATCATGATGCAATCGTGTAGAACCATTCATGAGGGGGTACCTGGCACAGCAGCGCTTACGTCCTGAATTAGACAGTGCAGAGTTCCGAGCAACAAATCTTTGGGTTTTCGTGTACTGCTACCAACCGGTCAGTAACCTTTCAGTTCAGATAACACAAACCTATTTTTAAACCCGCCTGTTGCACAGTATTCATCAATCACCAACAGATTTAAAAAGTTGATCCTAAATTACATACTCGATTTAACTGACCAACCAAGAAAGTGATCTCAAATTAGTTGGTCGAAATCTATAGCTCAAAGGTAATCACACAAACAACTAGGGAAACGAGTTTTATTGTAAATAAATACAGCACATGGTTAGCATAGCATCCCTTGGAATTGAAGCGATTAGTTTGTTGAGTGATCCAGAGCAACAGGTTCAACAGAATAGCTGCTTGCAGGTCACCAAAGAACGCTGACTTTGTTTTGGTATTCGAATGTCAGATTTATGCATTCAGTCGTTTTGGAAAGTTGACTGCACTTAAACTTTGGGGGACGATGAAGCGTTTTAGCTTCCGTAGTGTTCGGAAGATTCGATGATTAGATCAGTTAGAAAATCATTCGCGTTAACTTGAGCAGAAAAGTTTTTTGATAACAAACCCACACACCGCAAACAACCATCCGAAAAAAATTTTCTCAAACAGCCATGCACACTACGTATATGCTATTTTGACATATATCGAGGCACCTGTGATCATCGGATTTCGTAATGGTAAACGTGCCGGTACAGTTCGACCAGCCATCCAGGACACCATCATAAGATATACTCGAAACTAGTTTGCCATATTGCGAATTTGAACAGCCAGCCCAGGACAAATTTTGCTGTCTACGATCGTTAACAACAACCCTCAAACTCCATCGTTTCCGATCGAACAACGCAGGTCTACATTTTCGCACAGCAACAGCTTCAGTAAAGTGCCATGTTCGGTTGTATCAGTTTGAGTGCATGATGTGGTTGGCGGAACACATTGATGTTGCGTCATTATAATGTGACAATGCAATGGAGGATGCAGACTTTGTTTCTGTGTGTTGTTCAGCTGTTACGCGTTTGTGTGATCTGTTGTTTGACTCAATTCGGGATCTGTCCCATGATTTCGATTTTTAACCGGATCTCAGTCCTTCTAATGTGGAACACTCTTGCTTCCGCACTGATAATCATAGTTTGGGTGGCTTGGACATTGGTTGTTTCACACAAAGCGTCGGAATCTGGAATGTTTTGAGCAATACCACTGGGAAAAGAGCGTTGTAGTTTCCGACGATAGAAGTGAGGACGACATCATTTCGACTTCCGAATAATCCCACAATGAACAGTTTAGGGCGTAGAGCAGTATCTAACAAAGCCACCTTTTCTTTAAATGTATACTCAGTAACAATACATCTGAATCTATGAAACAACATACGTACCGAACTTTTTGTAGAAATGCGGTATAAATCTTTCTAAATTTACATGGAGTCATGTTCAAGAACTGCTGTGATGCACAACTTGTTGAATGGTGTCATTCGATTTTTTCCTAACTCATATATGACAAAGTAGTGAGCTACTAATGAGTAGTAGGATATTTGGTCGTCACATGTTAAACATAACTCAAAATTGATCGCAGCTTTCGCATTCAGATAGACTTTCCAGTCAAGCTCTTTTGAAAAGAAGCACCAGACTCGAGCTTCGTTCTTGCTGAAGCTTGTCCGTTGTGTGTATCCTGGTTACGATGAGAACTTGAACTGTGATCATGATTTCTTGGGGCAACCATGTTGACTAACGCACCATCGACCATACATAGGGCGAAACCACATAGTCATTCACAAACTTCCAGCCACATTCGTTTGAGTGGTGTTCGGATTGTCCGACAGTTTCGAGAGAAGACGATCTCTGAAGACAGCAAAACTTGAGTCTACTGTCTCAAAAGAGGCTGACTGAAGTCTGTATGGAAGGGAAAGCTGACATCAACTTTTAAGCAGCATTGAGTCTCGACTAGGTGTGCGGACTTAATCGATACACTGAATCCGTACTTGTGACCGATCGTCTACGATGAGAATAGTACTGTCGGCGTGTCTTCTGTGAAACTGCATTGTGGACAGCTGCTCTGGCATTTGTTTATCAAGATTTCCTACGAAAAAGTCAGCGAGAATAAAAGTGATTGAGCTACCCACCGATTTGTCATCAAGCTGAATTTTTAAATATGATACTTGCTTTTTAGTTTGGGGTAGCAGTAGTTGTTTCAACTCACTTTCCGGCAATCCAACTTCCAGTCGACGAATTGTCTTACTGGACAGTATGAATTCAGTACATTTGGGCATCAGGACATCTGTAAACATCCACTGAATATCAAATATTCGTTGTCTCAAACAAACTTTAGTATATTGCTGAATGATTTGGTTCCGAATGGGTTCTGAAAGTCCTCCGAAACATTTGGTTACTTTATGATGTGGTGAATTGAACATAGAGAAAATCAGTCAAATTATAAACCCAACCTTGTGAATTTTGGAAATCCACATAGCTGTGGAACGTAAATCCCAATTGGTTTTAAAGTCCAAAAAGCTGCCTCATTGATAAATTTGCTGTGAAGTGAACGCTGCCATTTTCCGTTCATTCTCTATTCAATGTCCGCCGGAGCGTTCTGAATAACAAGAGGTGAATGGTAGTTGTGAATCACCATCATGGGACACATCCCGAATTGAGTCAAACAACAGATCACACAAACGCGTAACAGCTGAACAACACACAGAAACAAAGTCTGCATCCTCCATTGCATTGTCACATTATAATGACGCAACATCAATGTGTTCCGCCAACCACATCATGCACTCAAACTGATACAACCGAACATGGCACTTTACTGAAGCTGTTGCTGTGCGAAAATGTAGACCTGCGTTGTTCGATCGGAAACGATGGAGTTTGAGGGTTGTTGTTAACGATCGTAGACAGCAAAATTTGTCCTGGGCTGGCTGTTCAAATTCGCAATATGGCAAACTAGTTTCGAGTATATCTTATGATGGTGTCCTGGATGGCTGGTCGAACTGTACCGGCACGTTTACCATTACGAAATCCGATGATCACAGGTACCTCGATATATGTCAAAATAGCATATACGTAGTGTGCATGGCTGTTTGAGAACACTCAACATTGATCCTCAGTCTAGAGAATGTCTGACAATTTCAAGAAACAATCCATTCTGAATGGCCAATCGAATTCAGTTGAGCAAGTCAAAGGTGTTATTGATTCTTCCTCATGCTCTGGTTCCCGTGTTAGTTGTAATAGCCGTGTTCAGGCCAGATCTGCGTTGTTACGGGCTAAACTGAAAGTAAGGCAGCTTAAGGCAGAAGTTGAATTGCAGATGGCGTTATTGCAAGCTAAGTCAGAAGTAGAGGAGGCTAGGCTAAAAGCCATGCTATCTGACGAAGATGAGGCTATTTGTGATGAGCATGTAGAGGTAAAAAACAATGATGGTAGAAGTGAGCAGAATGCTCACATTCACAGGTTTCTTGATGACTGTGGGGCACGGCTGAATCCCGTGACAGTTCGCACCGCAGGACCAGTATCAACCTCGTCTTGTCCAGAAGTGGGTACTGCCAAAGGTTGAACTTGGTTTTTTTGATGACAACCCGGTGACCTATTGGAAAGTTGTGCAACAATTCGAGAGCTATGTCGAACCTAAAGTGTCGGATGATGGTCAGAGACTCCTTTGCCCGATGTATTACTGCAAGGGTCGAGCTAGGGAGTCGATAGATGAGTGTGTCATGCTAGAACCCAGCGCTGGCTATCGCAGAGCATGACAGTTGCTAAAGGAACTCTACGGACAGCCCTATTTTGTCACAAGATCTATGATAGATCGTCTTCTGCCCAATGACAGGTGTGTAGGCAACAGCGTCGAAGCTTTGTCGCAATTGTCTATACGAATGCAAAACTGCTCTATTGCGTTGGGTCAAATCAACTTTATGACCGACCTCAACTCGGTAACAATGCTAGAGTATTGTGAGAGCCCCACCAGTTCACCTACAACATAAGTGGGCGGAAACTAAGGAGCACATCTTTGGTATGGCACGAGAGCCGTCCTTTGATGAACTGACCGAGTTTATCTCGAGTTGTGCGAGAGTTGCACGCAGCAGGTATGGTCAGGTAGTCATTGAAAGTGAACGGAAGGAATTGAGGACAGCACATTCGTCTGGGAGCAGCCGGCAAGTTGCTAAAAGAGACCCTTTTGAGTCATCCAACATTCTTGTTAGCCGAGACTGGGCAAAGGACCCTCAAGTCGGTTGTGGGTTGTGCTCTCAGAAGCACACCATCAAGGCGTGTGATTCCTTCCTAGCCATGAGATGAGACAGCTTGCGACGGCTTGGATGTTGCTTTGTTTGCCTCAAATTACACCACCGAGCCTCAGACTGCAGGGTCAGGTCGCGTTGTGATGCTGTCGGCTGCGGCGGGCGTCACCATAGCCTGCTGCACCGCACGCACGCAGAGCCCGTGGCCGAGACAGGTAGTGGACAGACATCAATTTACTTGTAATATGGCTAGCACCGTCGAAAAGCATACAAGGCTGAGCATAGTACCAGTGAAAGTCGACTCGATACACGGTCCAGTCCCAACGAATGCGTTCTTAGATCCCGGCTGCGACACCACTCCAGTGAAAGAGGATCTACTCGAGCGTATCGGTGTCGCTAGCACTCAGTCCACCTTGTCCGTCACAACTGTGAACGGGTTAACCACTACTCGTTGCAAGAATGTCCGCCTGAGGATTGTTTCCTTAGACGGACAAGAGACAGTCGACATCAACAATGCATATTCAGTGGCCGATCTACCCTTACGACCTGTCCCGTCGATAAAGGAGGAAGCCTAAAGATGGTCACACCTGAAAGATCTTACGTTCGACGAGATTCACGACGCTAAGGTGACCATCCTTATCGGATGTGACGTGCCTGAAGCTCACTGGGTTATGGATCAGAAACTCGGAAAGCGCGGGCAACCGTGCGCAGTCAGATCGTTACTTGGTTGGGTTCTTAGTGGCCCTCTCCAAAGAAAACCGAGTGAAATTGTCTCGGTTAATTGCGTCTGTCATGATGGAACTAATCTGACAGATGGTCACCAGGTTGTACAATACGGAGTTCAGTGATTCCGTGGCATTACCACCCAATCTTGTTTTGAATATTTGGGATCATTGGTTTATCGCTACGCGTTGCTCAACGTCTTCGTGGAAGATCGTACAGTACGAGCCAATGTAAACCCCATATGACTAGTATTCAAGTGATACCCGATCAAATGCACCTCTTGCCTACATTCCCTACTACCCAGCCTACACGTCGATAGCCCGGTGAATCATGATAGACAGATGTTAGTCGTGGGTAACCACAACTGGTGTCAGGCCCGACTGAGCTGCCGCCCGATATCAGTACGTCCGCTTGTAACAGTTGCACTTCTCGCTGGTGGCTCTAAGAGATAAGTGTACGAAGTATTCTGTCGCATCCATACGAATTACACGTTCTTTAAATTTGCTGGAAGGACAGGAAAAGTCTAAAAGCCTAGCCTTTCAACTGCCTAAGTGGAAAAATTACACTGCAGTGAAAATTCATTCAGTGAAATACGATCATTACTGTTCAGTTTGTTTCGTCCACCGCCAAACGTGCTTTCGCTTTCGTCGACCAAAGTTCCAATCCACATTGCAGCGACATTTCCATTTGGACAGCCTGGGCAGTTCTCCTCGGTTCTGCCAATTTGCCTGGCGTTTTTCTGGCTCAGATTCCTGCCTATCATTTCACAGCTGTTTGGCCAATTTCCCTCAGTAGCAGCTGGTTCGATCTCTCGTGTTGTCCATGACCCATCTGCTGCGGTCCCTGATCAGGTCCACAACAATGCTAACATATTCCGCTGGATATCAGAATAACTGCGTCCCCTACTGTTTTATTCATCACCGCTTTAGTTCGAAACAGGAAATCCTTAACAACGACTTGCTGGCGGTTTTATTGTTAAGGAGATCAAGGGGCGGCTGAATGCGTACAAGCATTTCTATTCAGTTCTATTTGGGAAATTATATCCAAGCTGCGCACAATGAAACTTCACCTAACTCCTGAAGAAGCAAGTAGTTCGAGCAAATAAAACGTTACATTATACAGAGGATGACTGGTCCTTCCTTAAAAAGCATCCCTCTAACGAATCTCTCCATCTATTCTAAATTAAATAACCTGTCCACTTACTTATTGATAATACAACTTGTATGTTTAATAAGGGCGCCGGCGGGTTTCGACATGAACTGCTCGAGAAATCTTGCCAGGGCAGTCTATCATCTGGATCATTCAGTGGATTGCACATTAGGTAGTGAGATGAGTGGCTGGCTGAGTCCAAATGTGAAAACTCTTGGCTTGCGGCGTAGCCTCCTAGCTCAGTTGGTAGAACGCTCGCCGTCTTTCGGCATGCTATTTCTGCCACCCGCTCAAATCCAGTCGAGTCGCAGATTTTTCACAGACGGGTCTTCTCCAGGTTCTTCTTCTTCTGAACATCGCTCACGTGCGAATGCGGCTGAGAGCTTGTGACAATTGGGCCGTGCCTGATTTGTGGTCAACGATGCAATAGTCAACACGATTGCCTCCCGGCAGCCTGGCCAGAGCTCTAGTACTGATTGTGACAAGGATGTGCATGACCGACGAACTCTAACAAGAGCAACCAGGATTACTCTTATCTGCTCATAGCTACCTATACGACACGCTCCAAGATCCGTTCGCTAGTCATCCGATAGATGTTTCAGCCAACGGAACTGGCAGGGTATCAGCACGGCTCCAATCCCATACGTATCTGTTCGACGGACTACCCCGATGTTCGAAAACACTTCCGACCACCGAATACCCAGGATGTGTTCTGGTCGTTGCAAATGGAAGCACCTCAGATATCGCACATTCCGTTGAGATAACGCATCAACAGAGATACTGTGGGCAGCCGCACAGACATCTACTACTTGAGTAGTGATTTGCCGAAAGATCTGTCCACAGACCGCGGACTGAAAACTCGTATGATGAACCCTAGCGTTGCTTTCAAATGTCTTCAGTGATGAGTCTGGAAGAACAGCAGTCTGAAGATGAAAACAAAACTGCTGGCATAACGCTTAACAGTAGTGTGCACGCTGATGCACGAAAGGGAAACTTGGACGTTCTGTCAACTTAATGTGGTACCTGAGAATCTTTCATCTTCAACATCTAAAATGCATCACACGTGTTCGGATTTGATTTCGAACACTGGAGAAATTCGTCGAGCAGATAAAGGTGGGATTTAAGCCGAGCTGATGTTGAGTCAGTTTCGTTGGATAGCACACGTCCGTAGGGTGGAGGATCGAACGGATTCCGAAGCAGCGGCTTTACGGACAAGTGAAATGAATCGTACTGGTCAGAAGCTGCAATATCAGGACGTCATTCCTTTAGGTGTTACACAATGCTGCACCAATTATGAACATTGTGACGATGCAGATGATCGTCTGAGCCACGCAAACTACTTGCTAAGTTGACACACAATTATCCAACAGTGCCCCATCATGTATCTAAGTGTCTTTAAATTGGACTTTATGTAAATAGCTATGCCACCATCCCTTATTGCAAACCCTATCGTTGAGGTATATATATATATATATATATATATATATATATACTAGCTGGTATCTTCCGTTCATCATATTTGAGTCGTGTTGGATCCAGATGAACCGCAGTTCGTCCTTGTTAAAAAGCAGAATGACATCAGTATATAAAAAAGGCCAGGCAGCGGTTTTACTGTCCATTTGAGCATAGTGGGAAAAACTCTTTCGGGAGGCCCAGAAAATGGGAGACACAAAGTCGCCATACAGTAGTTTACCTCAATGCCGCCATCCCCCACTGAGGTAAAGACGGAGAGAGGTAGTTTGAACCATAAACTGAATTCTACCTGTGTGTTGATAGGACCCAGTGTTTTTGTACATACTAATTCGCCTAATTTGTCAGTGATTTGTAGCCGTTTCCACTCAAGCAACGTATCATTAGCATACTTAAACATTTGACTCGTGGACTCAATTCGAAGGCTATCAATATACGAGAATGAGAAAAGATGGCAGATAGCGTATTGAACTATATTAAGATTATGAAGGAAAGGTGAGGGTTTTTTCTATCACCAAATACGGTTAATTACATTGACTTTATGTGAACTCAGCAGTAGCATATCAACACACTCTTGATTAGGGATAAGTTCAATCGTGTCCTAAATTAGAACCCGGAAGATCTGTGCAGTTTTTAGGCACTTTTCAACCTTCAAATCTAAATGCACAAATTTACCATAGTAAGCTTTACATGAATTTTTACATATTTTTGGCCCACTAAATGAATCAACTTCAAAAAACAGCTTACTGTTAAATATTTCCTGTTGGAAGCTTTAGATTGCAAAATCCAACAACCTTCTCACGAAATACATCCCCCGCTCCCTGATAGTTTTGACAAATCAGTTGTTAAGAAATCTGTTCTTATCCTTCGCCAAGTAACAATACAGTGTTCAAGACGTCCTCTGTATGGCCATGTGCTAATCACTACAACAAACTATGCGTACTAGTGGAAGGTACCCCTCCATACAGGATTAAAACAAGAGTTGATTAGACTGCGCTTTATCACAGAAGGACTCATCTGGCTCTCATGTTACATGACAAGAACTGTCTTACCTAAGTTCTCTGTTCTTCGTATATCGAAGTCAATAATCAAATCACCACCTTGAAGCGACTTCTATAGAACAATGTAGCTGTCTCTATTCAGGAAATATGAACGACGTCTTGTGAACATCGGTGATTCAATCCCAAGCTCTGTCTGAAGTATAATCCGACTTGCTCCGCAACATTTTACCAAATATAGTGGATCGCTACAACTACACTCACACAGCAAATAATGACGTTGAATGCTCACTAGGCGAATTTGAGTACATGTTCGGATCTAGCAACGTCTTTTCCCACAAGAGTATCAGGATCAACAAACGGCTACTCTTTAATATCATACCTACTGTAGTGGCTTGAAATAATTTCATATGTATATGAATGCGTTTGTCCTTGAAAAATTTTCCGTTGAAGCACGGTCATTGAGCGTTCATCCATATCACAAATCAAGCCATCAGCAAGTTTATGTCTCCTAAGGGGCGACTTTTCGGCTTTTTCCGAAGCCACACCTTCAGGAAGCGGATGATAATTAACTAACTGTGTTAGGGGTACAAAATCGTAGCAGTCGCAATTAAGGAACTTGCTGAAAAGTTGACAACCATGCATAATCTGATCAGTTGTGAGAAAATTTGTTATTTCAAGATTAAGAAGACTGGGTTTGTGCAGAATTTGAGCTGAATGAAGATTAACAGGAGAGAAAAATGAGGGTGTGTAAATAGATGTTTGTACCGAGATCTAACGAACGACGTGGAAACACATTTAAAGCGATCCGAACGAAGAGGTAGACTGTGTCAGTCAGGTTGCTTTTTTGAAAAAATTTCACGTATTACAAATAATGAGAGGTAATAAAACAAACGGGCTGTTTAAAGGGGAGTTCACTGCAGCAGCATAGCTGTTTTAGGGATTAAAGGAAACGTACAAAGTGCATTCACAAAGAAACACGGATGAACAGTATGTCAGCTGGGGGCACACTCCTTTTGATAAATCGATCAACCAAATGGTATGGAATGGACAAGGAATTTAAGCGCCGGACATAAAACAAGGGTTGCCGGACGTTGATGAACACAACTATAATGTGATGTGACGATGTCTTCTTGTTGCCCAACCGAGGTAAAGATTCCTTGTTTACATGAGGGGAGTGGAGGTCACTGGAAATTTCCCCATATTGGTCCCACTTCAGGAGTAAAAAATGTCAGCACAGCTGGGTGTGTTAACAGATAAACTATGAGAATCTGGCCAACTACGTAGCTCGGATAGACTGTCCAGCAGGATGGCAGAACATCGAGTTGAGTGTTTGAGAGTCAACAGGACATCATTTACACATTTGACCATACAAGTGAACTGGCATAAATGCGATAGAAATGATAGGATGAGGATTGCACTCTGTAGAACACCAGATCCAACTGACGAGTGACAATGAGGCTTGATCAGTGAGTTTGGTAAATTGACCATGATTCGTGAAATAGTCACGTAACACCCTGATAATCTGAGGCAGCGTATCGCTGTCGACGTTGCTAAATGTAGCGCTGTAGTCTAAGGAGCGTATGCGGATAGCTCCTGATTATCCACTAGGCGATGACAGACTTAAGTGCACTAGTCAAGCACGAGCGTGGGCGACAAAAGACGAACTGACTGGAATCCGTGATGTTCAATTGAGTTGCCATTCGGGCGAGAATTAGTTCTCCGAAAGTCTTCAGTGCTAATGGCTTTCATGAGTTCTGGCGAAATTTGGCCTTTCCCATATTAGGGGATAATGTGATTCGTGCTATCTCCTAACAGGGCGATTCGGTGTTATGTGAAACACCCAGTGAATAACAAACTAGAGTTTGGTGTGAGAATTCAATATATTCCTTAAGGATAGTCGATTATGGGTCGTCAGGTCTCTTTGCTTTGTTGGAATTCAAAAGGCTAAACTATTCAAAAACTGGTGAGCTCTAAATGGTGATAGACGTGTCAGAGGAGGAAAAAACTCTACCAGGAATGAGAAGGAAGTGTTCTTTATCACAGAATTAATGACCGGGCGGAAACGAGCTCCGGCAACTGATACGGATAGTTGTCGGCTCAACTCTTCCAGTCGAACTATCCTTATCTAATGAGTCCAACAAGGACGAAACTGGCAGTCGGGTGTTGGTTTGTGAGTAGACATTATGAAACATTATGTTCTTTTGAGATTGAGGTTATTATGCTCCATGTCGCAAACCGGATTCTTGGTAGATGAGTCAAATTCATCCAGGCATTTCACTACTTACAAAACAACGAGACAGCTTTGTCCTTAACGAGTGATGGGATTGCGATGTTTCTTACTGTAAACAGTGATAAAGTGGTCAGAGTTACCAAGCGAGGCATGTCTGTTGACTGCAAGCAACTATGTGTTGCTAGGGTAGGCTAAATCGAGATATGCGTCCAGACTTGTAAGAAAGAACACAGTGTGTTGCGCGCCAAGAGCAGTAAGAAGGGTGGTATCAGATCGGTTGAACTCAATAAAAAACACATAATGGCACGTCAAGAACATTTAGAAAAGCTACTGAAGTCATCAACAAGCTTGTCAAGCTCGATTTCAGGATGGCTGAGAAGTAAGTAAACACCACACGTTATAAGTGAACAAAAACCACTTAAGAATCTGGACTTACACTTAACATTTGAACAGTGTGCATAAACAGTCAAATATGTAAACAGAACTGGCACGGACAGACACTGAGTCACTGATGTATGTATTAACACCTACACCAAGCACTCACATCTACATCACAGTATTTTGAACGCGCGCTTTTGTTTATTCTGCGTATATATGGATCACAACGTATCTTTACGTGCATACCACAGCCGTTTTGGTGCGTACAAAACCGGACCCTGGTAACCAGTACCTGAGATACTGTCATTACCCACCTGTCCACCAAACAGTTGTGTGCCCATCGCATGATTTTTCTAATGTGTAAATCAGAGTAGGTCCCGATTTTGAAAAGTTTCCGACCACACGGGCACATCACCATCTTCTAGCTAGAATCGGACATCAGTTCCAACTGGTCTGCGCGCCCAATCCAGTGTTCGCTTATCGATTCCTGTGTTATTGATCGTCAACAGATTGCTTGCGCGTGGACAAACGCAAAACGTGTGTTTGCGTTCTACCGGCCGGAATACGTACGTCGTCCCCTTTCCAAATTTCTTAACAATCTACTGACATGTTTAATTGACAACTTGGTGAGTAAAATTATGCCCGATAATTTTTGAATTAATGTTATCTCGATATTTACATCCGCGAAAAAACCAGTGGCCAACACTGGGGGCAGCATAAAATCGTGAAAGTTACGCAAACACAAACCACCGCGTCTTCGGTAGTCCTATCCAAAATATTCAGCGGGGGACTAGGATTGTTGCATTATGGGGAAAACTCCCATCCGGTCAAAACGGAACTCACTCTGAAGTAAATTCCTACCTCTTTGGATAGCGTATGTTTGAAGAAGAAACCAATTCTGAAAGCCTGTTCTTGAATCGATGAGATGTGTTTCAGTAACCCTTCCATTTACTTGTGAGAACAGGATTAACACTGACAATGGTAATATTCTAACCAGTGTATACAGAATCAGGCCGATCGTTCTGCATTTTTTCAAGGGTATATGTTTCAGTATAAACATACAGGTAGTGTAACGTTGAGCCTCAATCCTACTGCCCAATGTGCAGTAAAATAACGAACCATAGCGTGATATCCATCCGGTATTGCAAAGTCGACCATCTCAATTCTGTATACATTTTATTATTCAACAAATCTGAGAAATGCATAGCAAAGCACTTGCCAACTCAAGTAGATAGCTTCACTCGTTTTTTCTCCCTACATGTGTGCCAAACTGTGTGAAGAACTGAAATCTGTGTACACTTGTAAGGACTGGATTAAGCTGACAACTTTCCAACTATCCGAACTAGCCGATGTGGTCTCTCCATGTTAGCAGTGGTTTTACTACAATGAGAACTCGTATTTTGGATTACAAGACTACAGTCGTTTACAAACACATCATATCTTCCTTTTTCTGAATGTATGCGTACAATTCTCTTGGGTTATATTGGTCTCCGGTTATCTTTCCTGAAATTCTAACCGAAGGCTTCAAATTTTCCTCCATATCCATGAAGTCCTTTTTTAATTACATAAACCGTACATCACCCATGATTGATCGCAACTATCCCACTCCCGTAGACTTTTCAGTCGGTTCCCTCCAAAAAGATGCAATAGACTCGGGCTTCGCCCTTGTATGAACTCGTCAATAGTGTATATCCTTGCCACGTTATTAATGTTTAGAATCCCCGCTCATTTGCTATTAGTTCATACTAGCACTAGTATATTAGTAATGTTATTACCGTTTCTCCTCACTTTAACACCAATGCATTTGTCCATCCCATACGACCCAGATGATGAACTGGGCTAAGATCGATCGCTTTCACCGTATCTTTCAGACAACTATGCAACTACCCATAAGCATATTGTGTACACTTCACACTGACTGATTTTTTCGGAAACCTGCCAATGGAGAACCCATTACGAGGCTTATTTCTTAAAATGTTTTGAGAATCGGATGAAACAAACTATTAGGCGTTACATCCTTCTATCGGTTCCTACCATTAAAACTCGCCAGTTCCAACCTTTCTTAGTACTTTGAGCATTGCCAATCTTGATCTAACCAGATAACAATGTAACCTTACAGTTAATCACACCGATTTCAAAGTCTCTGATCGCCAGTACCTCGATTTCAGGTTGCCTAAAAAGCCTTTCTTGACCATTAGCCGCAATCTGAGCCCACTATGCTTCATCGATCTTCCTGTTTTCATGTAAAATCTTTCGCACCGATGATTCACAATCTTAATCAATTTATTGCACCTTCAGAACCCTAAATAAAATACCACTGCCCCTTCACCCAACATGCGGTACACGAACGCCAGCATCAGAAAACTAGCAACCAAACCCACCGTATAATACAAATCGGAATCCGCATTCGCATATCAATACGATGAATGAGCCTAACGTGATCATCCCAGTTTATCAACACTATGCCACCTACAAAAATCTTAGGTGAACAATTTCTGTCAACTCTTCACTATCGCCCCCCTTAAACCATCCCACCGCCCTAGAGAGGATGGGGTAATATCGCCCATTTCAAAAGCGCTGCTTTACACCATGGGTCGGCTACCTAGGAAAGTAAAATCCCGTCAGCTACGACTTTAAGGTCCAGCCTCGTTGTTATGGTCCTCTGGTGACACAAACAGTATCACCGGACTAACTGTCTACTTGAGACAGTAACCACTCATCTAACCGCATTATCAGTCTGGTAGAGGCAGAATCAACATACTGTAGCTTGTACTCTACCGCATTGTCTGCTTGCAATATGTGATTGCACTTTTCAAAGCCGAAGCGAAGTTACTCGGAGCGGCAACATGACAGACACGAAATTGGACAATCCACCGCATGCAATACGCTTACTTCCTGATAAGTGGTTGGATTGTTACTGATATAAGTTAAGCATAGCTCAAAAGAAACTACAACTTTTGTGCTCCCCTAGAATTTCCAACCATCCTCTACAAGAATAAATAATATACCCGAATTTCGCTCGAAAACAGCGATGCACTTCGAAAAGGACTGGCTAAAAGTTCTGCAGAAATGCGAAAGCCGCCAACATTTGTGAGTGATGTTCAAGTCATATCAACAAACTCCCCTGCTAATTATCGATATGCCAAATACCGCTCAAGTTTAATGATTTCTGAGTTAAAGTTGACGAGAAGTGCTGGTCACAGGGTCACCGATTAGAGTTAATTAAACAGATACTATGTCACCCCTCGAGGCGATCGGGCAATCTGGGCACCACTTATGGACGAATGTGCTTGACAGTTTGCACACGGCAGTTCAATCGTGCCTAATGTGAGGTCAGTGGAGCCGTAGTCAACACGATTGTACCATCAGAGTGGTCGGGGCTAAAATGCCGGTCGCGGCATGGTCATACTCTATTGGCGAGCCATAACAACGAAACACCTGATCTCTCGGGGCATTCACGCGGTTACAGACACGCTAGATTGTCCCGGCCTAAAGCCAGGGTCAGTCTTCGTATAGGACTTGTACGACGTCTGGTTAGTATAGGCCAATCGCGTGATTCTAGTCGTGGGCGATGCTGCCTGACGTTTGTTAATTCAGGTCGGCCAGTGCTAACGAAGGCGGTCATTTGAGTTGGAAAATATGTGGAACGCTATTCATTTACGGTTAAACTATTACGTTTTTTGATTTAGGTTAATTGAAAAGTTTGATTTCAGAAAACTGATCAAAAGTGGATATGTAGGTGCATGTACACATTGGGGGTGGCAATGGAACGTTTCTAGCTGCAGGCTAAAGGTGATATATATTGCTATCTTATTCTGTTGTTAAATAAGGGTTTATATAATTACGTCGTTTCAGCCACAAATTTTCCAGTTCCCGCCGAAAACCGTATTTTTTTACGTGGATCTTTTTGTGATAACATCTGTCCAATAGGTTTCACTATCGTACCTGCACTCTGCCATAGGCTGCATGTGATCGTGATACTGTAAAGTTCGTAACCTCTCATTTGTGCCATCCATACAATTATCTACCACTTGGGTGCGAATGATGGGTCTTCACAAACCAAGCCAACCGATAGAAACTCGAAAGCGGGTTGTCAATTCTCAAGGGGTATTAACTTCCATGAACCAAGGACGGTGTGCTGATGCGTTATCGTCATGGAATTCTACCAACTGCCGGTAGAACACACGCCATTGTAATCCAACAAGACTTGTTCATCAGGTTGTGTCCCAGACGTAATATGATCAGTTGCAACCACTGTGGACTCACATTCGCGTCTCGCATGCTTATCATCCTTCAATAATAGAAACGTGTACCCACCAGCCTCTGTAACCTTATCAGTTGAGCATCTCGCTAAGTACATATCGTTCGGACTCGTAAGACCCGCATGTTTTGGTGATGTTGATTTCAAAAGAGAACCCAAATAAGCGCCTAGATTGGAAACCGTATTCCAGACAAAACTGTCAGAATGAAACTTGTATGACCCAAAATCTCCCTCGGTGCAATCGCTGAACTCAGTGTACGATAGTCTGCTTAATGTCTACCTTGGCATAGATTTAGCTGATTTTACAAAGTTGCCACTGATGCTCTACTGTTTTAAGAAACTAATACCGGCATGTATTCCGCCACTATGCTAAAATCGCCATAAAGTCAGCCAGTTAAAACCAGGCCGCTGTAGACAACGGCAACCGACACAGACAGACTCTTAAAGGCATCAATAATCGATTACGCGTGTTCACTTGCGGAGTGTGTTGATCAGGGTGTTGCGATAGAGGTCGGCCCTCTACTAATGGCGACCTACTGGTGACGCGAACACAGACGCTGAAAATAACTTCAAGGCTGATGAGCGGGGGTGCCGGCCTTGCCGCTCGGATCGTGTTCGGACAGATTATGAACCGGATGCGTCAAGCCCATGCGAAATCGTCAGTGCACAATCACGCAAAGCACCCGCATCAGTGTTGCGGGTCTTGGTGCAAGTCGTATGTGACTGTTCAGTTTCTGATTGGCTCTTTTTATGGACAAGATCGTGTCAGTGCATGGTTCCAAACAAGTCACTAGTGAGCTCTAATAACGTTTCATTAAGGAGATGAAGCAATAAAACACTGCGGAAAACGTTCATGAGTAAACAAACACAAATGTTGAACCAGTTAGAATGCACTCCAAACATGTGGACGTGAAGCTTTGGAGCCAAAAGCTTAAATAACCCATCCTGACTCTCACTGTACTCTAAAGATATCATGGAACCGCACCTAAAAGAAACCAACTATGAACCGACGAGTGACAATCAAAAGAGTACAAAAGAATGACTACCAAGGACTAGAAACTATATATCAATGTGTTTTTGATCACTGATTGTCAACCCAACGTCAAGCTCCACTTTGCTTTCCAGAATGAAAAGAATGCAGAAGAAACAAATATAACTCAAATATTATTGTTAGATAAGACCAGCTACGTTGTGAAACGTGGCATCCCGTAAGACGGCCGAATGGGAATTCAGCTAGCAAAAATCTAATCAACAAGTTTATCTATAACCACTGAAGTCTTCCCATAAGAAAGCCTTGAGACCAACAGTATAATAAAAAGGTTTGACCTGTCGATCGATCGACTTAGCGGTGAGAATGAAAATTTTGCAGAAAAGAGACTGAATGCCCAAGGAGATAAAATTATTCATAACGGTCAGTAAAATGTTCGTCAGATGTCAAGCCAGTTGCCGTTTCAAAGCAGCTAGGTAAATAAGCAACAGGATTTCGAATGGGTAATCGACACCTCACGACCTGAATGATCGAAGTAGCCAGGGTCCCAATGATCACATAGTTGTTTGACCATCCCAATGTTTTTTCCAACCGTTGACTTTACCGAATGGTGCTCATATGGTAAGCAATCGATTGACATAAAAGGTACATGGCCCACCTAAATTAAATGGGCTCAATGATCGACCGGTCTACTCGTGACCAATTTATTTAGCACGAGGTAATTGAGTGATGCAACGATAATCAAACAGTGCAGGTCTCAATGATCGATCTTGTTCCGGATCTATCAATTTTTCTGCAACAAAAAGCTAGATCCAAACTATTTCGCGGGGTTTCTAATCGGAAAGACTCACCAAAAACAGCTGGAACTCAGTGGAAAATTGACGAAAAAAAGAGATTTTCCTATTTAAAAAATCACGTGTTCCAGTTTTGCCACACAATTTTTGCACCGCAATGTGACATTAAATAGCTAAGATGCATAAACGCTAGGCGGTCTTACGACATTTCTCACCTTAGTGTTCCAGGTTTCGAGCAATGTCGTGATACTTCATGCCAAAGTGACCTATCCCCTTTTGTCAACCAAGAAAAGGTGAATAATCTTTCAAAATTTGTACGACCGGAAGTGCCACATTCAATCTGTTTTTGAATGATCAACTGTCGATACGAAAACCTACTGTTTTTAATTCTACACGCAATATGCAGACATTAGTGGATCTCATTAACGAGAACTTTTAACATTGCCAAGATGTACGCTTGCTTCCAATGTCACTCAGAATTACTAACCCTTTTTTCCAGACTGAATAAATTTATACAACAGACGCCGTGATTACTTTGGTGAGACAGGACTTACCAGTAAATTTGTTCATATTCTGTGCATCAACCAGAGTCAAGTGAACCAACTAGGAATATGAATCTGCCAATTACCACCAAAAATATACTGTTCTACTGGTGGACCAACATACTGCAGAGAAAAAGAGAGACGAACGCATTAGTGTACAAATCACATGCTTACAACAAACGCTAGAAAAGTTGTTCGTGGATTCACTTATATAAAAGCGTTTTCGTTGTACATGGTGGCAGTACACATCATAAAATAGCCTACGGGACTAAACTGGATTTCAAGATTAAGGTCCTTTCTACTCTTTCCAGAGTCTGTGCGCGTTCCCTGTAGTTCAAAGAGCTCAGAAGGGAAAAACAGAGTGAATTAATATCTAGTGATATTGATGGTCGCACTAGGCTAAAAGAAACAGCACAACCGACATGATTCATATCCATCTGACTGTCACCAGAGAGAAGGTATATAATAAGAACATCTTCTAGAATGTCACTTATGACAAAATTGATCGGAAAAGAATAAATCGAACACCCGAGAGCAGTGCTCGTAAATTCTTAACATGTTCATGAAGTGAACAACAAGTGTAGTGAGGAGATACGGTCGCACCATACTACTCACACCACTATTCAGTAGCAGCATGGATCGAGATGATCGCGGATCGAGATAATCGCGTGATAAATACGGCAGAGATACGGGATGGATCGTTGGAGGGCAGAATGACATATAATGGCTTTCGCTACACG
>QNGE01002671.1:76770-106600 GCA_008508345.1 Paragonimus westermani
ACAGAAACTGTTGCATACAGTGTAACGCACTGAAACAAGCAATTTAACTTGGAACACGATTGGGTTTCTTTATAACCATTGTGGGGCAGTTATGCTCATTTACAGCTCGACTGTTTGTTTGTACATTGTGGCTTCACTGATGTTGAATGGCTGAGGTGTCTTCTGGTAATAAAATCGTATTTCCACTCTGATTTTTGCTTTTCTACTCAGATCTTGTTCATTATTCCATGGTTACCTGAGAGTTCAATACAAGTGTGCACCAGTGATCTATTGTCGTTCACTATGAAGATCCTGACGACATTGTTTGAAAATGTTCGGAAGAAAGCATTACTCCAAAGGATATCTCGAGATGTGGGACTTTTACGGACACATGTTCTGAGCTGTAGAACACTAGAAAACTTTGGGTCCCCGGGAAATTACGGCCAAGTGAAGCTCTTAGACTACGAGAGGTACTGCAGTTGTTTTACTTTTGATGGCCACTTTTAGGAGTGTGCAAATCCCCACATCCTTCAAGCTGCTTGATTAAGGCTTCTAGGTTTGCACTAATATTTCAGTTGTCCCGACCGCCATATACCAACTTGTTGGCCGCATTGGTTCAGTTTATTCTTGGCCAATAGACTGCAACCGATTTTGCGCGTGTCATGTATGCACACATAACTAGACGTAAAAGACGAACACAATGACAGCTATTTGTTGTGAAGCTTCCGATCCACATTAAGATGTCCTGTCAAAGGCAACATAATGGTTAATGTTTCGATGACGGCCAAACAGCACTGTCGTTTCACATCTTCGATGCTCTATGGATCCGACTCATCCAAAGCGCCCATACGGTATGTCTCGTATGATAGCATCCTGAAGAAGACTGACTCTGGCGGAGGTGAAATCCGATCAATCACCATACACGGTCATCTAGCAATAACTCACCTACGAGTGATGGATGTTAACAATAGTTACATACAGATTTAACGAAGAACGGCTTGCGCAGCCAAACAAAGGAAGTGGAACGGATTACTGGTCGAGCGATACAATGGATTCAAACGAGCACAGCCTGACACGGTGAACAACGTTACTTCTGAGGCGTGGCGGCCGAGAACAAACCAGTGAAAGTGATCCCTCTGGACGGTCTATAAGTTTGAATGACCAGCACAAGTATACATTATTGCACAAAAGTGGATGCCGACGCAGATGATACGTGTAAAAACAAACATGGTCGCTGTCGGTTAGTCCACTCCAGATTCGCCATACTTTCACGCAAGTACAATCGATTCTCTTTATCGTTCACCCAAGTGTAGGATAGCCATGCAAAGAGACACGTGATAAACAGGCTCTTTTTCGGTGTTTCATCATCAGGCTAAACATAATACATTTATATGGGTTCGATGAGGGTGGTAGGTAACATGTTCTACACTGGAGCAAAAGATGTCAGTCATTGGTCTCTGTCCGATTTGAGTTATGAAACTTTGTCATAACGTTGATGACGTGAGCTGTATGAAGTTTGCGGGAAAAGTGTCACATCTATGCAGTTATTCCATCCTAGATTTGAGTGCACGGCCATGAAAGGTTGTTTTGATTAGCCGTTTTCGGGCACACCGTGGTGATGAGTGTAGGCGAATTGCAATGGTATCTGCGATTACTAGTATACCTTTGATCTGTCTGACTGTATATCGCAGATTCGATGGATTGGTTTGAACGAATCGGTCGGATTAACCGGGTAGTCTGACACATTACCTCACACACCCATCGAGCTCATGTTTGTATTTAGCCTGATGATGAAACACCAAAAGCGAGCTCGTTTATCACGCGTTTCCACTCGTGACCGAATCGGGCGTGATTAAGGTATGAAGGACAGTATCGGTCGGTCAGAGGATGATCCAAGAGTCTCGAGGAACAACAATGACAGCAGTAAGCTCTTGTATCAAAAACAATATTGGTGGTGTGATCCAGAAAGACTAGCCGACAGCCTAAAGATGACCAGATGAAGTAGACAGAAGCATCAACATTTTGTAATTATTTGTTTGCCGCCGAGCTCCAATGTACATATACCCTGTTACTTTGCGACAAAATCGTGACTCTCAGCCCGCCACCATCTAACTTTCAATCGATCCTCACTTTTGAGTCCGTTTCAACGAATCAGTTGAGTTCGAGTCGACCGAAGTGTTGATTAGACGAATGAACAGTATTCTCAAAAGGTCATAAAATGCACTTGATCGATACTGAGAATCAGCATGGTAGTAACAATAACACGCTGTTTTATTCACTAGGTGGCTGGATACTCAGCTAAAACACACACGGAACAGGGCAGCTGGTTGCGACCACCGTACATGTGCCTTTAACCGAAAATGGTACTGGTCAAGATCTAGGTTTTTGTGACCATTTTCGGACCACTAAATCCCACGTCGAACTCTGTCTGCAAAAGTTGGAATCACTCGAGGAGATGCACGGAAAGCTATGGCCTAGTGTGAATAATCTTGTTTGTCGAAGCAAGTATACGGATTTTTCTGGTACAGGTCTTTAACGTACAAAAGCGAATGTGACAAAATCGTTTGATGGTTCCTTTTGTCCCGTTACAAATACGTCATCATTTCCTGAATATTTGGATAAGTATGTAACCAAATTCGCCGCACTCAAATGGAAGCCGTCTCTTTAGGATTGAGGTTTGCCATACCACCAAAGAAAACTGAAGAACTCGGGTTACATGCCCAGTTTGGAAATCTTTACCATCAACTTCAGTAACATTCACCAACATCCAAAGAAAAAAAATAAGCTAAAGGCAAGACCAGTGAATGTCGCCCACCAACATCAGAATTACAAACAAAAACGTCACAACCTACTAACACCAACAAACTTTCAGAGGTTAAGAGAAATAAGACAAAATGAAAACTTGGTGAAGTGAAATCCGGACAAAGGTTCAGGGGTTGCGTTGATGGATAAAGCGGAGTACCGGGATAAAACGTTTGACATTCTTAATGACACTCGGAAGTTTCGCTCGGATGATAATCATGACAGCGTTCTAGAAGTGGAAAAGGAAATCTGCCGCAGGTTGGAAAAGTTGAGGATAAATAACGTAATCTCTGTCGATGAATACAGGCTGATGAAGCCAATCGGCACACACACCGCATACGTACGGACTGACCAAACCCAATGTCCCACTTTGGCCCATTATGTCCATGTGTAACGCGCCGCCACATAAATTAGCCCGTTGGTTAGCTGGTTTGCTTGAACCAATCAGAAGACAATTCAGTAAGTGCAGTCTGAAAGACAGTTTCGAACTTGTTAATTATATAGATGACTTATATGTCCCAGAAAAACTGATGTGTCCATTTGCTGTGACGTGCCTGTTTATTAACATTTTGCTTCATGAAACAATTGATAGCATTTGCCAGTTTATCGTAAGCAGTAGCGCTCCATTTCCCATCCAAGTGATCGAACTGAAATCATTATTACTATTGTGTATACACAATGTGACGTTTAATTTCCAGAGGTATAGTTCTTGACAAGTGGACGGGGTTGCAATGAGCAGGCCGCTATGTCCACCTCTAGCAGCTCTCCATGGCTAAAGTGGAACCCACATCATACAAAAGCCTGTCAAAACCGGGATTGTACAGACGCTACGTAGATGATATTCTAACCCTTTCTGAGAGCTCAAGTGAATCAAATACGTGATTCTTGAAGTCGAATCAAGCCCACCCGAAATTAAAACTGACTAGAGAGAACAAAGCGAATGAACGTCTTCCGTATCTGGACATTCTAGTCACTCAAACATAAGATAGCACGGTAGGGAGATCGGTGTACAGGAAGACTACCTGGGCAGCACAGTATATGCATTTCGAGTGCTTGTCTGGTGCAGCATAAGAGAAGTCTAATCAGAACGCTTTTCCACAGAACACAGAGAATTTGCACAGAAGATAACCTAGAGCCAGAGTCAAGCTCACTGACAGACACTCTGCAGGTCAACGGTTACCCCCTTGCGATCGGTTAGAAAGAACAGCAGAGCCGTCACTCCAACGGCAGACGAAGGTGTCGCAGAGGTCAGTGTATTTAGAATTCCCGTTTCTAGGAGACAGCTGGTCAACAATGACGAGGAGGCGTCTAACAGCTGCTGCAGAACCGTACAGTACAGCGAATGAGAACTCCACAAGTCGCCCCGGTTGCAAACAAACAGTGTACGTCTGTCACATCTTATTGTTTACACAAACATTCGTGTAGCTGCAGTGTGAGCTACATAAGGATGACAAACCGACAACCAACTGTTTGTAGTAAGGAGCATGTTCCCAAAAGGTTGGAAACGTCAGGAGCCCGTATAGATTCCGATGGAACGCACTCAGCACCATGGGTTGCGAGGACCATAATGCGTTCTCGGCGATTTTTCAGAGCAACCGGAAACGCATACCCCAGTTTGCTGAGGCTCTGACTACCAAACGTCAGTCTCTTTCCCTCTGTGTGTTCAAAAAACAAGTTATGTTGACGCTCCGTCCACCCTGATAGTCGACATTCCCACAATTTTGATTTCAATTTCTTGTGTTCGTCTATCTAATGCCTTAGGCCATGACTTCCGCTTTGTGGAATTTTGACACGCTTCGCATTGGTTTATTCAAGTTCAAGGGAACGAACTGTTTCAAATCTTCGGACGGCCACGCAATAGATTCCTATATTCTAATCTAACTCACATTAAGTTAAGTATGCTCTCATTTCCCGTACACGATATATGTACTGGATGGGAGCCGTCTAGAATGGGCATTAGCAAGTCGATCATAATTTCGCTCCGACATAATGGCTGACATTCCGAATTTAGAAGAGCAAGCCTGTAAACAGAATTCAAAATCAATCAACTGCAGAAGGGCGTTGCCAGTACAATTTCGAGAACAATGTAACTGCTACCCAAACTTGGGGATTCGCGACGGATAGCACAGAAAATGTGAATTTAAGAAAGTGACCTACCGAGAGTTCGCCAAGTGAAAGTGTTTAGGCGCGTTATTAGGTGGCTCTGATTGTTGTACTGAATCGCAACAAAGGAGAGATACAAAGATTGACATGCAACAACTACCCCTTATTCATCCATTCTCATTCGCTGTACACTCATCCAGAGACGAAAGAGCATGTCATCGGATAAATAATTCACATGTGGACGAGGTCAACGATAAAAATCTAAATGCTCAGCTGTTTTAAGGTAGAAAAAGTATAAATTTATTTGTTAAACATCAGAAGGAATATTCAAAGCTAAGCTAATGAGGCATCCAAACTGCGCTGCACAACCGCATCATTTTGCAAGCGCCCTCGGGAAAAGAGGGCGGGAGATTCGCCCGGCTCGAGATCACAACTGCTTACACTTGGCATGCGTCATTGTGATCAAGCAGATCGTCGCACACTTCCTTCGATCTACTGACCGTTTCATTCGAGTTCACCTCCTGCTTCAACGTGCGCACTTCCGGAAGTTCCGTTGACGCTGACTTCTGGCAACATCGTGTTCGGATGGTGATACCCATGTAGATGAAATATAAAGGGATCGGAGTGAACAGTGAGACTGTGATCGGCATCACGGCCCCTAAATCGCCGGCTGGCTGTGGCATTGAATACAGCAACACCAAAATGGCCGCGCTGATATTTTGAATTCCAGTCTCCAGAGCAATTGTGATCACTACGGTACGAGGTTGACGTAACCCGAATGCAATCAACGCAGCTAGAGCGAATCCGAGCCAAGGTAATAACGCCCCGGTTGGCATAACAATCGGATATGAACCAATCAACTTGAGGATCGAAAGATTGGCGTAAATTCCGAATGTGAGAAAAAAGAGTATGAAGAACAGAAACAAGGGTCGTGTCAATTTAGTGAACCATTTCGCCGCTTTGGGTTTCCAGAACCGCAGACCAAGACCGAGTAGGGCAGGAATCGCAATTTGTAACAATTGAATGCAAATGTTCCCGTAAGGGATTTTCACCTGGCTAACATCGATGAAGAATCGTCCAAATGCAAACAGAAGCAACGGCATCATAACTGTGTGGGGATGAAACGAGCAGGGCACAAAAACAACAGTAGAAAGTGAAGCGAGTAGCTGTGGAGACACGTTTGTGACGGTAAGTAATCGATCGACATTAAACGAAAAAACAATAACGATGGCAGAATTTTCGGAGTACTTATCAACCTGTTAGAAGTTCATAAATTCTGATGGTGTGGACAAACCACAATGGTTTGTTCGCGAAGGTTTGTTTCTGTTTTTATCGTGTAATATTCGGTCTCATCCTCTTGACTTTCAGTCTGACAATTCGCAGCAGAATTGAATAACAGTTAGGGATATACACATAGTGCTTCATGAACAAACACAGTTGATCAAGCCATTGTTTCAGTGGTCGGTTACCAGCAGAAAATCATTATACTGAACAACCTGAGCATCACAACATTCACAAGCCGTGGTAATGTGATGGACAACATGTCATTCATTCACTAATCTTATGATATACTTGAATACGTCTTTGTTGAACAGACAACTTTATCCAACGCAACAAATAAACTCCTCTTCGTATAAAACAATGCCCTGTCTTCAAAAATTACAGTCAACACATTCAGATTGTAAGGCGGGAAGAGTGGAAATACAAGTAGCAGTTGCCCGCCATGTCCCATTGTAGGAGACATGCCAGAAAAGTTCGTAGCGGTCTAGTGGAAAAGAATACCAGTCACATGGCTACGAGTTCGAACCTGGTTGACAGGGTTATGCATATATGATTTCGGTCAGAGTGGAAGTGCCATCGGGGGATATGTGATCATGTACCCCACACAACGGCGAACTCCGTGTGATGGGAAAGTATTTTCAATTTAGCTTTATGTCTGAAGAAAAAATAAACTTGAAGTCGTGCCGCAAAGGTATGCTGGGTCGTCCACGGATTAGCAGTGCGCTTGACAGAAATCGAAATTTCCTTTCTTCTAATAAGGAAAACGGAAAATCTCGGTCCCGCGATTGTCTTCGCCAACTGCACCCAGGTCAAATAAAAGAAGCAAATGCGAAAAGCCACTTTGTTGCGTTCCAAAACGTATGCGACAGAGGGAAAAATACAGAGTATCTATACGGTGCATAGCGATCAACAGATATGCCGGAATCAGAAGACCGAAGGACAGCTACAGTATATAGTGGTCATGGCCAATAAACCATCAGTGAGTGTAGTGGAATAAAGGTCGAGCAGGCAGGAAAAAAAGTGACAGTAACCTTTGTATAGTTCTTGGGACTTCTGCTCATTCTGATT
The DNA here is from genome assembly GCA_008508345.1 of Paragonimus westermani. Classification (NCBI taxonomy): domain Eukaryota; kingdom Metazoa; phylum Platyhelminthes; class Trematoda; order Plagiorchiida; family Troglotrematidae; genus Paragonimus; species Paragonimus westermani. The sequence continues at coordinate 84,004 of QNGE01002671.1, forward strand.
GAGTAGAATCTTTTTCTCGAGGGAAGGGACGGTTTTGGATGGAAGAAAAGGGGTCTCAACATATCGTCTATCAATTCTCACCGTTGTCCTCTTATAAGCGAGGATAGGTAAAAGAGCACCTGCATAGGTTGTTTAAAGGAAGTGTACTCTGAAACACGCATAGAAGGTGGCGCAGTTTACGAAAGTACTATGACAAACCAGATCGGTGGTTAATCCGCACAACATGGAAGAAAATAATAAGTTCAATGCCGTTTAGTCTCACCGCTTACGGATATTTGAGTGCGGCTTAGATCGGTATCTAAAAGTAATCATGCACGTTAATACAGTGTTTATAAGTAAACTTCAGTGAGGTGACCATAAATGGATACGCAAACACCCCATCCGTGGTTAAAGTTACACTTTTCAACCTTTGTGTAGGTCGTTTTCCCTCGAACGATTTCCAATAACATCGTCTAGCCTCACAGTAATAAATCTGAAAAGGAATGATCGCATCAACAACAGAATTCAATGCAAACAACACTCATGCCTGTGAACGACAGTTACTGGTGTTCAGCGTGGTTTTCAGTTCGCTTCACCTCAAGCTCAATTTCACGATAGAGAGTTGACAACCGCGAGGGCACTTTGAAGACCAATCGATACACACACCGCAGGCCGGTCAATAAGCGGTGTTGGTCAAAAACAAAACAGTATAAAACTTTTTTAGTTGAAAAAATGCAAGTTTACTGTAAAAACATTGGTGACCCAGTCGAATACGGTGCGGTTCGAACACACGACACTGGAACGGACAAGTCGGTTAAGTCACGTGTTATAAAACAAGCACCAGCGTCCATAGTTTAAGCCATACACTGTGATCAGTGTTCCAAATTTAAGGTGCAGTAATCTTCTCGATGTGAAGCGCATTCTAGGGAAAGCAAACGTAATTTTTCGGTGATGTTTCCGTTTGGGAAGCACACCTTGACGACGTGTGTCATCGCAGTAAATGGATGAAACGACTTCATTTTGTCAGAGCCCTCACGAGGAATGCTTGGGTCTTACTACGACTGTCCTTTAGGTATGTAGACAAGCAGGCACTCCAAAGGAACCATACGGACGGACGATCCTTGCTTCTGGCTTTGTGACGAGTACGTAACCATCATATAAAGATGAAGGATCACAAGTAGAAATAAACAATATCTGCAAATTATTAGGACTAAAAGATAGAAAAACAACGAACTAGTGTCATTTTTTTCGTCATGGAACCATAGTGGGCTTCTAACGGAATCCAAGTATCACTGGTTAACATTTGCGCGTTGGATGAGTCAGCGAATTGTCGGTACTGTCCGCTTTGCACTTCACTCGGTTAACTGGGTTGGACCAATTCGGCAGGTTACACAGTAAAGCATACAAACCATAAGCTGAACCGGGGCAAGCAATAAGTCTTCTTCACTAATCATATTTCTTCACCAAACTGTTGTTTCTTCTCCATGAAATTATCCACAGAGAGTCAATAAAATTGAGATTTTCTCCTTGTCACAACTGCTGTCCCTGATTTCATTTTTGAAAGTAACAAATTTTGACATGGATTCAGAAGAGAAGAAAATTACGGTTTGCAAAGTGAACAGCACAAGGAACTCGCTGACGATTGCTCCGCCCGAACCGGTGGATGTGGACAGTCAGAGCAGGTTTGCGGAAAACTGATGCTTAGGAAGGAAGGAGAGCGAATGTTTTTGCATGTTGGTCAATCTACCGGAGGCCACTAGAGAGCACCGGTTGGCTGTTTCGTTAAGCAGTTGGAGATGAAAGAGGGCACAGTCCTGGAAACTTGACATTGGGAGAGGAGAGAAATGAACCGGGCGTGCTCATTCACAAAACGGAAGAATATTTTTTGACAAACAAAAATTTCGAACGTTTCCAGCTTTTCCAGAGGAACTAGGAGGAACAACAAATAGATAACTGCTTTGAAATTTTTTTTTACAAAGTCATGCAAGTGCCGCAAGTGCTTGGGAGGCAGTCATTATCGACGTTTCAAAGTTAGCTATCATTAAGAGAGTGCTGAACAGTCTGATGTTGATACTTGCCCAGTAAAGTGACATCTGCACAAACGCAACATGCTATGTTGGTGCCGTGACAGTTTTGCGGGGGTAGACATGTTCATCAGAAAGAAAAGTGCCCAGCTCGTGGATGGAGGAGTATGAAGTGCCGATAGTGTTCGCCAGACAGTACCGGTCGCCTACGACTAAACTGATCGACGAAGATGACACCGGGGTGATAAATCGCCTCCAAGGACCAAAAAGACAAGAAAATCTATATAGAATTGATCATAGAGGATACGGAGGTGTCAGCTAGACCCTGGCGAGTGTCACATCATCAATTTACATCGGTGAAGCTAATATAAGCGAACCAAATCCTAGCTGATAATGTGGAATGGTGCGGCGACAGGTGATAGGGGAGTTGCAACCCTGCTTATCACCAATGCGAAAAATGGACAGAATGGTATTCTCGGCTTTTTGATGCTGATCGTGATTCAATGTCCATTTAAGGTGTTGATGCCACTCAGTAGATGGAATTTCTTACCGTCAACCACAATGAATAGTTGGATAAGTTAACCGATTCCGAGGGTTCTGATCAGTGTTGTCTACTTGACTCGACTCTTGAACACATGCCAGGTGGAGTCAAGTCATCTGTGGTCACCGATGTTGCCTTGTTGCGTTGCCAGTTCGAGTGATTCAGTTGGTCATATACGATAGATGTAAAGCGGAGTTGGATAGACTAGCGTGAATTAACCTGATCACATCCGTAAAGGAATCGACCGATTGGGTCAGCCAAATTGCTGTCACTTTGAAGAAGTCAGGTGACATCCATTTGTGCGTCGATCTCAAGCCACTGAATGGGGTCTTTCGAAAGGATTACCACCGTGTACCAACCATCGATGATATTTTACCGGAAGTGACCCATGCCCACTGTATCACAGGGATGGACTTACGTGCATATCCGGTTTTTTGGTAGTTATATTTAGATGTCCAGTTCAGCTGCCTGGCTACATTTGGCACCTTTTTTAAAAGCCATTGTTGATGGTCACGTTTCTCCTTCGGACTAAAGGTTATCGTCGAATTTTGTAAAAACGGTTAATCCAGGAGAGATCAACGCGTTGACTTTTGAAAAAAGTGGTGAGGATGAGGATCGAAACTTGGAGGCGTTCTTAAAGCACTGCGTCGATCGAGGAACTCGCGCTCCGAGTAGAACAGGCCACTTTCTACGAACGTTCGCACGGATCAAACCGACTGAGAATAAACTCCGAAAGGACAAAGGTTATCTTCAGGACGCCAGGTCCGCAGGATTTGAAAGCATTATCATGACTGAATCGCAAAGCTAACCATTCTTGTTGATCTGAGTGATCACAAGAATCAAGTCAGGTAGGCGACACCTACCCATTTTGTGCCCACGCTGATATTTGACCGCTACGCGGTTTTGCCTAACTGTCGGTGGTTTTAGTATACAATACCCCATAGGATAAACGCTCAGGTGGCCTGCGATGTATGTGACCTAACCATCGCGGGCTGTACAACACGACTCGCTGACCATCTTATCACGCATCCCGAACGCACCGCAATACGCGCCGGTATACAGCCGTAGTGCTCACGCTATCAGACCACATACTATGGACTAACTGGCAGAGACAACGATGGTCAAACAGAGCAAGTCGGTTGACATAAACGATGAGAACAGACATCGATTACGAACCAAATAGCACAACAGAAAATATCCAAACATTATATACACTTCCTATTAGCAACAACCGAACGTCTCTTTGACGCCACAGAAAACGCAAGGGGGCAGAGATAACTGGCGTCTTCGTTGTCTTGGCTGACACCTAAGCAGCAATATTACAAAGTGACGAAAAAGTGTCACCAAGGTACGTGGAACTGTCAGTAGCCTCAAGCGAATTATCTGTAATGAAGAAAGCAAGAGTGGAAGAGCTCCGAATCACCTCAGCAGCACTCTGTACAATGAATATCGAAAGCGCATTTCATACAAAACGCCCGAGCCAATCATCATGCCCTGCGTGGTGTGAAGATCGTGGACAGACGAGCTCAATAAGAAAATATAACCTGCATATTCCATGCCGATCAACCCAGCGCCAGAAAAACGCTCGAAACCAAGCTCACTACATACCTGAAGCACACCTGCTGCAATGTCGCCCATAAGAGAAACTGAAAAAGGAGGGGGAAACCGTACATCCTTCACGGATAACACCAAAAGTTATGAACGCCTAAGACAGTTGTGCATAACCTTTCACCCTGATTGCAAGATGGGCATACAGTGATCTCAACAGATACACGAATTTTACCAGAACACCCTCGCAAAAAGAACAGTCCCAGAAAATGCTACAACCTACACAGTCGAAAACAGTCCCTTAAGTCTGAAAAGACCACGGTCGCCGGCCGCCTACGGGAGTGCCGATGCAACGTCGTCTGTCGCACAGTAAAAGTGTGATCAACACACCCATGACCGGAATGAAATCCTGACTGTTCCCCGCGTATCTGACTTTCTCTGGGCTTGGTGAACCAACATAATATAAGGCCAGTGAGCAACTTGGACACAACAAGCACTAGACTGATGCCTCTGTGATTATCACGTACAACTCGGACAGGCTCCCTTTCTGAAAACGGGAATTACCACTGATAAGCACCAATCACGAGGTACCTCCGCAGTTTCCAAAACCGTCGGAAGGAGTTCCGTCGGTTCTCATATCAACCTTTCCCCACCATCTTCGAAAAGGGAAGGAGAGAGAAGACCTGATCCAGGAAACCAGTTGTGTTTCAGCAACTTAAGCTCCAAGGTCGACAGAGGACTGTCTGGAAGGCAATAACTGACCATTCAGGTCCCGGTATCCATATGGGTCAATTGGAGCCATCCGAAGTGTTCCTCAAAATGTTCACCACACATGTCAAGTCGACGCGACTGGCTGCCAATAAACTAACCATCTTATTCACATTTGGTCGCACGGACCACGGAGATAAGCTTCCTGCTCTACCTAGATGAAAAGACTCCTTCTATCTCTTTCCATTGTCTGACCAACTGATGCTCACAGTCTTTGTGCAAACTTTTAGTCGGCTTGCGTTCAAACTCTCGACGGTCGTCAACATTTTTGAAACCAGGTGCAATCGAGCGCCACGTGTTCATAAGGTTTATCGACGTGACAGAAATCCAGACCTGTCGAATCTGAACAGCTCCCTCGGAACATAATATTACACGGCAATACTTCGCAGCTCCTGCAATTTGCTCCCAGTGCTAACCAGGCTCTCTCACCTGACTCGACCTGGGCAATCTGCCCACCAATGTCTCCCAATAAGCGCTTCTTACACTCCTTGCTCGGATGACAGTTGACTACTAGCCGAATGACAAAACAAAACGGGCACGCACAACAGCATGATCCGAATTCAGGCAGCTGCTCCAAAATGCACGACAATCTTTAACAGAGCGGCACCACCCGTAACGGACTGATATGTAATCCAGCTGTGCCTACGACCGAGAAGCACAATGAAGTCTCCACGTAACACAATGCCTCTTCCAATGTGGATACACAGTGCTCGAAATACAGAGAGCATGAGATGTGCACACCTGTAGCAGTCTCCCGACATCGGCAGTGCACGGTGCTCGGATACCAAATACAACACCCAACAGCTTCTCGTCCACAGGATGATGAACAAGTTAGGCAATAAAATCGACCACAAACACGATGATATCAGTGCGTTTAGTCTGCTTCAGAACATCAATGGCGACGTGCGAATATCTACCATTGGAGTTCACAGACTCCAACCAATGCACTGATGTTGACAGCTCATAATCGACTTCCCAATGGGATCCAATCGAACAAGCATTGCTCTGATATAGAACTCGATGCGATGCACACTCCAGCTTGACCACAACATTCAACTCCCGCATCATCAGAGACCAACCATGAGGGGGGGACGCCCGAATCGACAGCTATCTAGAGATGAACTCAACCGAATATCTGCTAGAATCGTGGATTCGCGTCTGGGATACGCAGCATACATCAAGCCCCAAGCTTGAGAGACTACTTGCCAAAGCAGATCGTTGACCAACTGGTAGGAGAGTGCGAACATTGAAAGCGCCTATCTTTACCAGTTGCAATGGCTCTTCAAAACAGTTAACACCTGAAGCCACAGGAAACGTAGAGAACTTTGGGGGGATGGGAGCACAAAGTAACAGTGTGTGAGTAATGTCGCTGTCAAGAGAACGACAACTTCCGACAGTTCACAGTCGTTTATGTCAGAAAAAGAGGGTGAACTGAGAGACCTCATCCCGAGCCTCAGGCAAAAAAGTCCGATCTGGGAGATAAAGGATACAGGGTTTTCTTGTAGGACCCTGCCCGGAGTTATTGGCTCAGAAGTCTGACTCATTCGACAGTGAGGCGCTTCCCAAACCGGTGGGTGCAGTTGATCTATTCGAGGTTACATCAAAACTGTGACTGATATCGTTTTTCGACAATATTGGATAACATCGTGGAGGTCACGGGTGATCGTTGGGCGATCGAAATGCTCTTCTCTTCAAATGCATCTTTTCTAAACTCTTCTTCCTGGTTCAGAGTACAGCAGTGTCGTAATTATAAAAGTAGTTCTGCTGTATGTTCATAAAATTGTGCTCACCACCTATGCACGTTTACACGGTCAGTAGTGAGGCATACCACCTTATGAGTAAAACTGCCCTTCGCCTGACTGCTTCTCTCTGGTCTATCTGACAAGGTTGCATTTGGAAGTACGGAAGTCCCAGTCAACACAGCCCTGCAGGTCGATGCAGTGCACAAACTTGACCACCATGTCAAAGTAACAGAATGAGTCATGGGAGTGATCAATGAACCGAAGACTAAGGTGCTCATAGTTGACATGCTGTTCAGAACATGTGGGAAAGACCCTCTCTTCGAACAGCATCGTTTTGACACTACTACAATATGACGGAAACCACTCTACTAGCAAAGAAGCAACTGCACAAGATGTTACGTTATGATGGCAGGTTGAAACAAATAAAAACCGACAGCTACAGAATAAGGAAAGTTGCCCGAAGAACTGGAAGTCTTCTTTGGCGACCGGGATCAATTTATCCGGGAAGATGATTCGATATTCAAAGGAGAAAAAATTGCTACCTCAAGATGCCGGATCATGGTCCGACGAGTTAGGATAGCACTAGTTAGTTATAAGTAACCCACTGCTTCTTCACACACCTACAGAAGTGGTGCCGATATTGACTGATTTAAATTAGCGGTGACGGTTGATCTCGAAATGACTGTTTTGTTAACCCGATAAAAACGATGTTCATATGTATGGATGATGGTGTTTTCAAGTTGAACATCACCCACATTTGATCGCAGCCTTCGCATTCAGATAGACTTTGCAGCCAGCCTCTTTCGAAAAGAAGCACTAGAGTCGAGTTTGGCTCTAATTAGACAGTTACTATGTCTCCTCTCGAGACGACCGGGCAACCTGATCACCGTTCACAAACGAACGTGGTTGAGCGTTCAGAGTTTATAATTCGGTCGTCCCTAATGTGAGGTCAATGGCGCAGTGGTCAAAACGGTTGCCTCATGATTGGAATGGCTGGAGTTCAAATCCCGGCCGAGGCGAGGATATGCACTACTGATGAGCTCTAATGAGAGCGAAACTCGAGTCTAGTGCTTCTTTTCGAAAGAGGAGCCTCTTTCGAAAAGAAGCACTAGAGTCGAGTTTGGCTCTAATTAGACAGTTACTATGTCTCCTCTCGAGACGACCGGGCAACCTGATCACCGTTCACAAACGAACGTGGTTGAGCGTTCAGAGTTTATAATTCGGTCGTCCCTAATGTGAGGTCAATGGCGCAGTGGTCAAAACGGTTGCCTCATGATTGGAATGGCTGGAGTTCAAATCCCGGCCGAGGCGAGGATATGCACTACTGATGAGCTCTAATGAGAGCGAAACTCGAGTCTAGTGCTTCTTTTCGAAAGAGGCTGGCTGCAAAGTCTATCTGAATGCGAAGGCTGCGATCAAATGTGAGTGATGGTCAACTTGAAAACAAACCAAATCCCCGACTACTCATCAAAACGGGTAGTGCTGAATACATTATATCTCTCACGTAAACGAAAAAGTGCTACGCTACAGAAAAACTGGAGAACTATGAGGATTGGAATGGACGAATTCATCGATATGAGGTCGGTCAATGATTCGCGTAAGGCTGCAGCCAATCAGTATAGGCAACTCAAGCAAACTGGCATATCAACTCAGTGACAAATGTGGATGGCAGTATGGCAAAGCATTGGATTTTCTAATAAACACTACCGGAGTCAAAAAAATGTTCAAGTGCATCATGCGTTAGAACGAACAAGCTACACGCTGAGCCGAGTCAACCAATAGGTAGGCGGGACTTCGGCACCAATTTTATTTCTTAAGTTACTACTGGCTGTCGCCTGTAAAATAACCTATGAAAACTCAATAAACATGAAACTACCCTTGTGCTTTGCCTTGATCTAACTTCGGAAATTAGCACGCATAAACAATAGCAGCACCGGTCACACGATCAGAAATGAGTTATGCACGGAGGGTGAACCAGCTATCACAAGCTATTTGTTGTAAGTGACAGTTTACTAGCAACCATGGACGATCTAAACACGCACCGCCAAAATACTAGAATCCACAGGTCGAGCGACTCAGACGCAAAGAGTAGACAGAAAAAACAAACGTTGATAGAACTTTTTAGCCCAAACAGAGTATATATCTCGGGATGTTAACAATTTGATTTAACTTGATCAGTTGCTAACGTAAAACCAGCAAATTGTTGTCGGGAAAGGTACCGGTTCCCCGAAAATATTGTACAGCCAGAAGACTAAAAAAGTACACTTGTTAGTGACTCACCGTTGTCATGGTCGTGTATTTCTCCGGTCTTCACGGTCATCATCGTGATAACTGTTGTTGTCATCCCGACTACACGCCTACTCTGCACTGTCTGGACATTTGTCTGGTTCAATCTTCTGACCTTGCTTTTTTGCTGGCCTTAAACCCTATAAATACGAACGGGTTTGTGACCATGTTGTCTTCGGACTGAGCGACACAAAGAAGCCCTGTTTGAAGGTCAGTCGTTTTCCTGTGTTGGCCGGGAAGAGACTAACTGACTCTGTATACTCCGTTATCTGATGTTCATTACCGTTGACTGCCGTTCCATTGTACGCCGTTATTCTGTCATCTCTTTACGCGCTCGCAGGCCATAAATCCACTTACAACAATTATATACGAACTGCATACAGTAACAAGAAATGTAACAGCAAATGTAACTAAAGTATACCGCATCGTTTAACGCACTGTGAATTGTCTGACTGTTCAAGCGTCCCGTTTAACCATTAAGGGTTTGGATTGACAGTCCTGTGTTACAAAATGTACAGTCCTTCCTTCCTACAGCAATTGCTCACTCGGACATATTTCGATATTGTAAAAACGATCAGAGATCCCAAGACTCATACATCGTTGTTAGTGCGACCACCAAAGGCATAACCATGAATACCAATGCAGTGGCAATTCACACTGACGCTTAATTGTTACGCAACCACGAAGAGAGCCCTAAATAGGAAACAAACGACAGGGAGGAGAATGGGACCCAACAATGTTTGCACTTAAATATTCAACAGCATGTCGCTAACACTCCACAAGCAAACAACCAAGCTGCAAGTGAGTCTTTGACATGTCACATGGTCTGCGATGGCTAATTTGCGCTAACTGTTCATGCCCATTTTTCTGTTCGGCAGTGCAACCAGATTTGAAGCATAGTGTAAGTTTTCTCACAAGATACTTTTGAAATATATCGCGTTAACATCATTCAACGGAATAAACCCAATTCATGTGATTCACCAACGGAAATACTTTCGTCCATCACGCAGTCTTGCACAATAAATCACATGCTCAATTGTACACACTTCGCCAGTTGGTAGAAATAATCGCGAACATTTTTACAATAGTTGTCTCTAGTCTGTGACATTGCGAGAAATTGTGTTCTGAGTCATGAGCATCTTCTCAGGTGTATGCATGAATGTTAAACGATCAGACACTGGTTTTAAACGTCGAGAACTACTGAGTTGTGGAGAGCCGACCTGTACTTCGGACTACGACAACAAATGCATGTGTATCTGGACAGGCCAGTGATAAGTTCTAGTTCCCATGCGGACTTTGACGACGTTTGAACAACGCCTAAGGAGCACTCCTCTGTTTTAAACTTGGGCCAATGCTGGGTTAGACGATGGGGCACTGTATGTGGCCTAGCTGCCCCCATAATCCATTCGTTTACATTAGTGAATCGAGGCTCATCTTGAGATTTTGGACAAAATGTTTCGAGTTTGGATGACAAGACGTAAATCATTTGTTTAGGAGCTTATGTATTCTGTTTGTCAGGTCACAGAGATTTCATGTGTGCATAGGAAGTAAGCTAGGCGTGTAAATTTGTGCAAGGGAGTTTGTTGGCCCGTCTCAGTTGACAAAATACAAACCAGACCAACTCTTATCGAACGACTGGTAGAATGTGTGAGCGATGCTCTTCCGTAATGACTCAAGCTCAGCGTATTCAATGAGAATATACACGTGTCATTCTCTAGATGCTAAAGAGAAAAGGACTCAAATGGGCGAAAGCAACTAACTCTTTCGTCATGATGACCTACTGAAATGCGTTAGTCGTCGCTGAATAATACAGAAAAGGTGGAAGCAAATGCACGTAACTATGCTGTTGCACTGCAGCAAGTGGTAAGTGAAAAAGTAGCCAACCGGAGCAATGCATCAACATGAACACAGTTTGTTAATGAGTAGTCGAGGATTCGGTTTATTTCCAAGTTGAACATCACCCACATTTGATCGCAGCTTTCGCATTCAGATAGAATTTCCAGACAGCCTCCTTCGGTCGCGCCTAATTTGAGGTCAATGGCGTGGTGGTCAACACGGTTGTCTCATGAATGCGTGGCCGGAGTTTAAATCTCAGCCGTGGCAAGGATATGCACTGGTGATGATGTCTAATCAGAGCGAAATTCGAGTTTAGTGCTTATTTTCGAGAGAGGCTGGCTGGAAAGTCTATCTGAATGCGAAAGCTGCGGTCAAATGTGGGTGATGCTCAACCTGAATACAGTTGTCAAAACCTCGCACCAGATAATGTATGGGGTTGAAAAGAATCAAGGTTTTATGTAGTTTCCGTTTAATGGTAATAATGCAGCTGAATGATTTAACCGTTGTATCAACCGATTAGATGAAGATACGGGTAGAATTCTTAAACAGCCGATGTTAGGAAGTAACCAAAGCGACAAGCTGTGAATGCGTGATCAATCAACTCTAGTACATTCCCTTCCATGTTGCCACCAAACAGCGTAATAAGTTGGTCGCATGACTTGATGCTAGTCAGAAGGGATGAATAGACATTATCCAGTCTCACTTGGAACCAACTGTTGAAAGGAAACCGCCAAGCGGTATCGTTGTGCTACTGGAAGATACTAATCATTGCATAGTAGTCACTAAAGCATCCCAAGCTGTTTACATAGTTGCTACCGATCAACTTTAGGCCAACAGGATGATCACTGAATCGACTGCAATCAAACTACATAACCCTAACTTGTGTGTCCATAGATATTTCGGTTCTTACCACTTCCGTGGCTTCTGTAAGTGTACAGGCTTGGCAAAGAATTATCGAAGACAGTTGTTTTTCATACTGTTACTTCTGTTTCATATAGATTGCACATCACTCACGATTGATCGCAGCTGTCGCGGTCCCAGACTCATGCTCTTCCGCAAAGAAGCATTATACTTAAGTCACGCATTTGTCAAAGCTCAATTCAATAGGAGTACTCCGACATTAACCACTTCCACTGGACAGCAACGATGTTGGTTCCAGTCGGACAATCTGCTACTGTAACCCGAGGGGCAGTGGCTTAATCAATTCGACCCTCAAACCCGACACTTTAAAACAGATTACATTATACATCGGTTTCTTATTAAACAGACCGGATACAGAAGCAGACTTTCAGTCTGACTGGTTGGTACTAATCGACCTTCGTTCACCTCGTAATAGCTTGTGCGTGGGCTTTGATTGGCGGTATATCCCTCATGCGAGATGTTGCTCAAACCCAATTTTATCATATACGCTTATCCGTCCTTCTACAAGGAAATGGCACATCCCTCCGTTTCTAACAAGAATCAACACCCCTCCAGATATACACGATTCGTCTTCTTCATGACCTTGCCAATAAATGCATCGTACGACCTAGGCCTTCCACTAGTGACTCGTATACACTGTCAGACTGTTAGGGATATACTGGACCCAGACCTTGTTTCTTGACTTGACAAGCACCCGAGACCCTCGAACATAGTGTAACAGACGACAAGGAGGAAACGTCGTTATTTCAACATTCGGTGGAATATCTCAACGCGGATATGATATGGTCAGAGTCCAGATAACAGAAAAGATCGAACGAATCAACCCTGAGCGAAATCGGCACAACAGGCGGGAAATAACAAGCGAAAATCCATCAAGGAAAGCGACGGCCAAACAGTCAGAGCCAACCAAAAGTGCATAGAACGTCTGAATGAAAACCCCGCTGCGTTGTGGACTAGAATTCCAGTCTACAAACACGGGCGCAAAAACGGTGCGAGAACGTGTGGATTAAATAACAAATATTTCGCCTTATTGAACGGTTTTTTGCTACACTGGTGCCATGATTTGAACATAACACAATGAAGCCGCCGTGGCCAAGCCGACTTGCAGATTGAAGCGTAGGAGATTGGCTGGCAGGATCTGAAACGACTGTAGCGTGTAACGAACTGAAAGTCGATGCTCACCTCCTGACAACAATCATGCGAGATTGTAGATATTGTCTGTAGGACGAAACTGTACATCATTTAACGATGGGGAGGGATGTCAGAGCGCTCGAAGTCACTGATTCCAGATGAAAAACAAATAACTGACAAGGCCAGTAGAAAATTTGACAATGAATCCAGAAACAGGATGACTATGAACAGGACGGACAGGCGAACTAATTCAACGCAATCGTTGCTTTGTATGTAAACGAGCGGGACATTCTAACCGTCGCCATTTTAACAGACGTCCTTGTTTATCTGCGGCACCGGGTGTGGTTTTTCTGCAATCTACGTTGTTGTAGTATCAGTTGAACGTTAGGTTCGTCCACTATGTCGCGGCTCGGTACTCCATTAGCCGCCGGTGTTTTTGTGCGTCTACCTCCTGATCACTTGTTGCTGTGTTGCATTGTGTGAAGCGTTAGTAGGGGACGTGACTCAGTTGTTTCAACTTGTGTGGACGATACAGAACATCCCTCGGTGATGGTATCATTCGAAAAATGTCCCCGTAATGAAGGAAGGATTCCGAGGACTTTGCACAGGTATATTATGTTTACCTCCATCACTAATCGCTGCAGCTCGAAAAGCAGACAATGTAGGAGAACAGACAGGGTTTCATCCTAGGATCAAAGTCTCACACTTCACCAGATTTCAAAACAACCTCATACCTACCACTGGCTAAGAAACGCTGTACCTCTCGACCATAGAGGTGCGTTCGATTCAGTGGATCGAGCTACATCAGCAGAGTCGATTAAATGCAAAGGTGTACCAAACAGGTATGCATACATGCTTTCATCACTTGATTAACAAAATTCGGTTCAATTTAGGGTTTATGAAGAACAACCTGATGGAGTCAGTGACAAGAAGGGCATACGTCCAGATTGCACACCTTCACCATTTTTATCGGATCTTGTGATAAACGAAATCATGGAGCACTGTGTGTTGCACACGCAAGATGTCGGCGTCATCCTTCTGCCTGGTGAAAGACTGACCGACCTTAATTAAACTGACGAAAGCATGTTGCTGTTCAACAATTTCCAAGCAGTACAGACAGTAAAAGACACTGTTCCGAGTTCGGCGAATGCACTTTGTGGCCTCAAATTGCAACACGATTCTTCAAGACTGTTCTGATTACACAAATTGAATGTTTGATAATGAAGTTGTGGAAGCAGTTGATCGGTTTGTGCAGAAAGCTGCATCAGTAGTTATGAAGGTGTAGGAAATGAAAGAGAAGTCCGTATTTTCAAGGCTAGAGCGGCATTAGCCAACCTAAGACACCTTTGGCGGCAGAAAATCATCTCTCTAAGGCTTTAGGGTAACGTATATAGGACGGTTGAGAGGTACACACCACTTAACGGCTGTGAAAGGTGATCGTTCAGGGTAGAAGACGTGAGCCACCTTCAGATACTTGATCATCGACGTCTCATTTCTATCGCTCGCATCGAGTGACACGAACGGGTAGGCAGAACACAGGATGGAAAGCGTACAGCTAATAGTGATTTCAAGGCGAACTGTTTTGTCCACTCTTTGATTTACACAGACAGGTGGTTTGACCATACACTAAGGATGTCAGCTAGTCGAGCATCCTGCTGACGCTGTGACCAATTGGCATAAGGTATGAAGTGGACAAATGATAACATGGTGTAGATGACCACAGATTTTACGTGATAACAGCTACTCAAGATCAGCAGCGTAAATGTTGCCGCTGTTTAGCTGAGTTGCTTGTGAAGTAAGTGCACTGAAGGACGTTAGGAATGAAGGTCATAAAGAGGCTGTTTTCTTGATGACGATCTAGTTTCACTTGTAACTTGGTTGTTTGTGCGCAGCGTGTAAGTACCTTAGAGTTGAACGCTTGAATATAAACGTTGCTATCTTTCATAGTTAGGTCCCCCTCCCTCGCCTCTTTTTTCGTTGGCTAAGGTTTATCTTTCTTTATGGTTGTGTGACAGTAAAGCACCAGCGAGAACCACTGATGACGAGACGAAAGAGAATGTGTTGCGTTGTGGTCAGCTGCCCCAATTGAGATGTTTCCCCATTCTATCGACTCCTCAGCAAATGTTAATGTTCCCTCATCAGCCCATACTGTAGGTGTGACGTTTGCTTAAAAATGAAAGACGTTTTTAGTGGGTCATATTGACCAAAAAAATAAACGAGGTTCGTCAATACAGAGACGTCTATTAATTTTACTAATAAAAACGAACATTGGACATGTTAGCGTGTGTTTTGCCAAATGCTTTGATTGTCTGCCCAACTCACAGTCAAACTTTGGAATGATGACGATACTTTTCCAACCCACTTGAGGCTACTGTGATCAAACCAGAACCTTTGCTCTATTGCCTTGCGACACGAAAGGGAAACAGAAAAGTCGCAGTTTCATTGTCAACTTTTCTACCATCCCTTGAACAAGGGACGGCGATATCGTTCTGCAAGCCACTGGCTCATCCACGTGATTCAGGGTAATGAATAAAATCAAACGGTATTGTAGTAGTCCTCGCCAGTGACCCCTCCTGTTCAGTATCATGAATCCACCTCCACCCACCGAGGTTGACCCGTATACGTCTTAAATGAAGGAGTGCGTTTGCTCCTTAACGAATGACTGACGTCTTGTCACGTAGACTCTAACTCCTTAATCACAATAGCACAAAGTGAACCTTAGTCTCTCAACCCAACTCATCTAATTCCTCACCCGAATAAGTCACTTGAAGCATCTCACGACCACATCCAGCAATGCTTACCTCGTGAAGTGCTTGGACCCAATGACCTCGCTATAGATGGTGTGGCTTTGATCGAGAAAGAGAGTAGTCGATGCAGTCCACCTAACGTGCAGTGTAGACTTTCAAACGGTCAATTTCGTTTATTCCAGTGACAGGAAATTGTGTATTTGCCTACATAAGGTTCCCACTTTCGCGTGCAACGTTCATGGTTTTCAAACGGTTTGATTCTCGTTTGTACATATTTTTTGTCTACTTACAATGTTACTAAGAAGTGCCGTCTACATTGCTTCAATCTCCACACCAACGTGGCCCACCATAACTATTTTGGAATCATATCGAACGTTTTCCGATCATACTGGATGGTACGCCGGCGGTCACAGTCAACCGTTGGCTGATTATAATGCTACTTTGTTTGAGGGAACTTGTCCTAACCCTCCCCCTTCTTTTTAATCGGAAAACAACAGCGCCGTAGCCATAAAACTAGTTCTGCCTCGTTGCGTCGTCCGTAGTGCGATATGCAACCCTATGAATGCAGCTGCTTTTCGGTTGATTAATCCCCCCTCGACTGTCTAATGAGGTTGCACCCGTTAGAACCGAAGTCTTCGTCAGCACGTCCCCGCGGGTCGATACAGTGCACAAGCTTGGCCACCATGTCCAGCTACCATGACAGATCAAGGGGGACGTACGGTCTGTCTACCAGTAATGCTTGTGAGGTGCATTGTCAATATTGTCCCAACCTCCATACCTTAATGGCTTGACATAACTGATTCTGCACGGTCATGATAGACTGAGTTGTCGAAGCGTGGGTGTCGATAATAGAACTGTCCATTCACGTGACCAAACTCAGATTAAGTGAACGGTGCCCATTGTGGCTGCTATCCTAGCACTACTGCAACCCAACGTAGGCCAGGAGGCAAGAATATCGAATCATATGAGGCGTGCCTGTTGAAGTTAACATGGCAGTGAGATAAGATTACACTATAGGCATATATAAAGTAGACGTCTGAGCGTAACGTTTCATCAGCAACCATATGCCGTCCATTTACGTAGTGGTGTTTTTTGGTCATGGAATAACGCACCTTTCTGTATGTTAATCACAATATTAACAGGAACATGGTTAACGAGAGAGCAAAAGAATTACAGCTTTTTAATGGGGAGAAACTTACATAGTGAAGACAAAAAGCTGACAAACGTCATCAGAATGCTCAAATTCAGGTCCCCACCAAGCATCAAAGCCCACGCGTTACTGGCGCCGCCCCCCGGTGAGCAGCCAATTGTGAGGAGACCAAAGCCGAATTCAGTTCTGATCGGGATCAACTTGGCTATTGCAAACGCCAGCTTTTAGGACGTGAAAGTGGGAAAAAGACGTTAGGAGAGAATACCACACTTTTCATTCAATTAACTGATCAGTAAAGAAACGGTCATGCCAGACATTCACAGTATCTGTGCTTGGCTGCACTGTTCGCAGCTTATACGGTAAACATTGGATGGTGGCAACTGAGGTTACAACTTTCGATATTTCAGGCGCATACATCGGTATACACAAGAAGTGCCCTGGTCAATTAGGACTGGAACCAGACCGGAACGCTGAGAGGACGGCGCAGCTGCATCGGTGAACTACCCAACTGACACCGCAGTGTTCCTACCACAAGCAGAAAGCGCTCCGGAGTCAATGATGATTAAAAATAGGCAGTGCCATCATCATTCACACGAGCTGGCAAGGTTTCCGGGCCAAACAGAACCACTCGTACAGCCAAATTAGGTAGAGTCCTTCAACAAGACTGTCAGTGCCAAGCCATTTGCTTGAAGCCTTAAGAGTAAACGTGTTGTCATGACTAGAAAGACATTTGTTACCTTCTATTGGCATACTGGTTCCTTCGTCCGTTGCTGACTATTGTTTATTGCATTGCATTTCAATCAGTTTTGTGCTTTGCACAATATCGCACACGCCCATTCTTCTCCCTATTATCCCCAATCTAACCATCAGGTAGAAAGTTTTGCGGGCACGTCTAAATTTGCACCTATCAAGGCCAAGGAAGAGGGAACGACCGAGAATATGATTCAACGATTCTTGCTCAATTATCGTGTAATATCCAATCAAATCAGTAAGAATAATCTGTCACCATCTACTGCAATGTCTGGAAGACAACGGTACAGTGTCTTTGATGCATTCCGGCATTGAACAAAGATTGTTCAATGTTGGAGACCCACTGTATGGCCAAGACTACAGGAAAGTTCGATGTTCCATTCGAATTCGCAGTGAGCATCAAACAAAAGATTCCACGTGCCAGCCAACTATGGCCTCGAATGGCAAACACCAACGGGGCGGACACCATCGAGACATTGCCTACACCAATCGACATACTGACTGGCACTAACAACCTGTCAACAACATCTCCATCGAGCTCAGCTACACAGACACCACCCAATGAAAGAATTGTAAAACCTAGATGATGGATCAACGTAACGAGGAAGCCAGTTCAATGCCAGACCAATCGAAAGCTGATATCGAACGAGGGACGTTTGTTTTTTCGAGGAGGGATTGTTAGGGCTAAGCTCCTTTTTCGAGTATTTGGGACCAACCGCGTTGTATGGACTGGTGAGAAATTCGTCGCCTGCCATTGTTGCTTTCATGGCTTTGTTTTCATTGCTGCACCACCTTCTGACCGGTTATTCGCTTGTGAACAATCATATTCGCTTGCTGTTGGATGCCTTATTGTTAGTGGACTTCGTACTCACTCCGTCTTGATCATGCGCGTGATCAACTACGCTCGTTTTCTGTTTATCGATGAAGGTCAATCTAGAGGTTCTGAATTAACCTCATGTAGTCACTGAGTGGCCTGTTCGGGCGGTTTTCATAATGTGGTGGATTGTCAGGTCAGAGTTTTCGAACGCTCCGCCGAATACCTCAACGCGGGGAGGTACGTTCAAAAGCCTGCTGCGATCGGATCAAAAACAACGTGCGTGACCGGATGAGTCATCGCTCGACTGGATCGGACCAACGGGCGAGGCAGGGCAGGCGAAATACGACAGACGGCCAGATCGGAGGCGTGGTTTTTCCAACATTTAGAGGAACATCTCGACACGATGTTGGAATACGGTCAAGGCCAACATTGGGTGGATGGCGGACAGCACGAGCAGCCGGACGAGCCATCGCGCAACGAAATCGGACAAACAGACGAGGAATGGCAAGCGGAAAACCCCCCGATAGAAGGCACCGGTCACACACGTAAACCGGTTAGAAGTGCACACGACGTGTGAACGGAAACCGGGGGGTGCTGCGGGTTGGAATTATGACTCATAAACGAGAGAGCGCGCGTTGCATGTGACTGGCGATTTGGACAATAAAGATTGTGCTTTATTGGACGCCTTCTCGCTACAATAAGACACAAAGAGAGTGAGATCATGACAGCACCACTAGTGGCATACGTTAGCAAACGTTGTCCGAGTTTCATCCACGAAGTTCGTAATTTCATCAGATAGCTTACCGAGACTGACATAATTCATATGATGGGTGCACTTCATGATCTGTAAACGTTCATGACCAAGAGTGAGTGCAAGCTCGAGCTCACGCTAGTCCTATAACAGAGCCTTCCAACTGGCGGGTACGATGGCTTGAGCTGTCCGCGAAACATCACAGATTGAGGTAGTGTCGCAAAGTCTATCACGTAGGAGCATTTTCATCACGTTGTGTTACAGCCTATCAAATTGGTCTGAAATCTCGCCAAATGAAAAAATGTATAGGAATGGAGAGGATAGGTAACATTACAGCACCCCACATGCGATTAACAGTCGGTGATGAACTGCCGTACACTCTGACACAGCTATAAATCTAATTATACACTGCCTTAAGTATACCGTCAGACATCACGGGCACACACCCGTTCTAGCTAGGTAGTCCTAAAGTGTAGTTCTGCCAACCGTATCAAACCCAACGATTGTCGGTCTTCAATGAGTGGTGGCCACTCAAATTGCAGCGGAGCGTCTAAACATGAACGAAACCAAAACATTACATTTTAGTAGATCTGAACGCCATGCGCGAAACAAGAACAGTAACAACAAAAACAAAGCGCAACCCACAAAAGAAGCATAACCGATCTAGAAACTGCAAAAATTCTGACGGAGTATCCAGGTATTGGCAGGTATCTACCAAGGCATTGTATCGCCTCGCGATGCTGAGTCCTTCAAACCTCGAAAACACGTACATACTGATTATATGACGACCACTTTCAACCTAATTAAAATGAAGCAAAAGTACACAACGTGGTGAACGATGGCTTGGTGCCGTCGGAAAGTGTCACCGACGCCCAGTTAGTGGGATCGACACACTTACCGTAATGTGTATTCTGAAAACACATCGATGAACTGCAATACTGTTTATACAGTGCTCCCATCACACATGTAGTACAACTAAGACACCAGTGATCGACGAGACAAAATTCGACAATCACTGGCATGCCTAGGATAATTTTTACAAACATACGGAAGGGCGGCATGTACTAAGGCTTTATACATTTTGCGACTAAACAAAAACTAACGTTAAGCCGATATCACAGATGATCGGGGGTTACAAATACTGACTGAACCGTGAGTATTCGATTACTGATCTTACCAGATAATCCAGCAGACATACCACAGCTAAATGAATAGGCAAACCTATCGACAACTTCCAAAGTGACACCATCGGTGGTGAGCGCAGGAACAGACCCTTGCCACTTTTGGAAAACAACCTTGCACCCCTCTAGAGTAAATTATGGCATAAACCGAAGAACCAGTATCGCCAATCTGACAGACATGGTGTGCGCCTGTGCACCAGTACAGGCTAGAGGAAAACTGTCTCAAAGTTGGCCACCGAAGCTTCACATCACTGTGATTGCAGTCAACCAGGGTACTTCCCAGGATGCTGCAAAAAGGTGGGTGAGACAAGAAAAGGGGTTTCAGCACTACTACTACTTATGCTGCTAAAAACTATCATTCCTCGGAAGCATTCATCTTATTCGGTCTGAGGCTGTAGAGTATTCTAGGAACGTCTAAATAGGTCACAGCAACCCTATTCCGCGTGAGAAAAACCCGGGCTTCTATCCAACCGAACAAATCAGAAATCCAAGAGGTTTTCTAGAACAACAACGCATATCGACCGCTCCCACGTGTGGATAATTAGGAGCAACTGACGGAGTATACGAAGGCGAACATTACAGGAAAGATCGAAACACAAGTCAATCTGTTGCCATCCGAATTACCGTTCACTGATTCAACGGCCAGTATCTTCGATGCGATCAGCACCATACTTATTCTCAGGTTGCAAACGCTTCAAGTACTCTACATAGAAATGGAAAGACTATGGCTGAGTCCAAACCAACCGAGACCCCGTCAAATCGGAAACGTCGTAACAAAACCATCGGCCCTCTGAGTATACGAGTTTTTGTTTGGAGCGCACTGAATGTGCCAAACACCAACAGCACTTTAGCAGAAAGCCCCTCTCCTCCTCAGTAACAAACCGGAGTTGCTAAGTCATTCAAGACACAGGAATCTACTACCCAGCACAAAGTGCTAGTGTCTGGTCCAGTAAATCCCCCATCAACATACATAAAGGGACTCCGTGCGTATTCAATGTGTTGCACTACCTACTGTTTTCTTCTCCCCTTCCGCTTCTTTCCCCTACACCATACTTTTTACTGTCTATATATTGTGACATGCCTACGACTTACTAAGGCTTATATTCGGCTCGCTTGCAAATCACTGCTTTCTCCTGCAGTTGCCTCAACTGTCACCGGAATGCTGCGTCCGAGGGAAAGCGACATTCAGCTTGCAGTAAGGAACGTGAAGAGCAAATGAAAGAAGGCTGTGAAATCTGACAGACATAAAGCATGATGGAAATGGAATGGTCCGTTGCTACCAGAAACACCTAAAAGCCTTTGAATTGCACTCGACTAGCAAACCGAATATTCCTCTACGTCAATGATGAACTTATTAGCAATCAACCGATTTTACGGTCCTCAACTAATACTCAGTCAGCCACCAAACTGATGTGCTATAAAAATATTCATAGTACTCACGTTTCAAGGGCAACAAGGACACTGAAGATGGCCAACAGTGTCGCCAACCATATCTTCCGGAACTCCAGTATTCATAAATGCGAGCTGCAATGCTCCGAAAGTAGCTTAGCATACTACACGTTTCAGTTTGTATGTCGAATCAAAACACTGTATTAGCAAACCATATGGTGTCCCCCTAAATCTGGCAAGAGCCTGTGACAACCCAATTCCATGAAAATAAGTCATAGGAAGAGTCAGCGCTAGTGAATCACAAAGCTAAGGTTGCAAAACGTTAGCCACCTGCTACATCACTGAGATCAGTTTCCGTGAATGATCGAGTAGACAATGTAACCGAACGAGCAGTTCACATGAAGAAACTGGTCTTAGCATACGGTACCCTAGCTAAAGGAATCCTCTGCGAAAATCGGAGCTTCAACCCACAATAGTGTAATTGTTAGTAGGCACCGCAAATACTCAGCAAAATTGGGTACAGGTGGCAATCGTACACGCCTCAAAATGAAACTGCACAGAACACAAGTGTGAAGGGCACTGATATATTTGAATAAGAAACGTACTAGCGTCGATAACGACGAGGTCAACCTATACGTCTGCATAAAAATTGAAACGATGGAAATTGGGCCATTCGGTTCCACCTTAAATCGGTCGCCGAATGTGTGCAAGACATACCTCGCAAAGCAACGCATCCTCGAGCACTGGGATTTTCATCGAGCTTGGCATTTAGGTTGCAAACGATTCATCACCAAATGAGGTGACATCATTAGTGCGTAAATGTTTCAACGTATAGGTTCGAGCGTGGCGTTTGGTAGTGTGGTGGATGCCTGCCCTTATGTAGCGGAGTAAGTTGGCCTCTTAACCTGAATTCTGATGGACCACTCCCTATTGTTTTGACCGTTGACTTGAATTACCATTGGCTGCTTTTTTGCATTGGAACTTCGATCTGAGACCAGACTGGTTACTTCCTAGACCACTCGAATTTTTTATCTGA
>QNGE01002672.1:13857-40423 GCA_008508345.1 Paragonimus westermani
GGAGGTCTGGGACTGAGTGGCGAGAGCTGGGACTTATCGGCACAGTGTTACAATGGTTAATTATACCTGCCATGGGAACTGCAGAGAAGTTATCAGAATTGGGGATCGGGAGGAGCCTGAGAGCTAAATTTGATAGGACAGTGGGGGAGGGTCAGCAGTAGCATGTTTTCCACTATCCACCCTGCTGTATGCAGCAGATAGGGCGACCCGGTTTATACTGCGAGACGGCCGATGCAGTATGGAATTGTTTGTTTTGTGAGGTTTCATGGTTGTGTGTGTGCTGAGATGCTCCCA
Source organism: Paragonimus westermani (assembly GCA_008508345.1). NCBI lineage: Eukaryota > Metazoa > Platyhelminthes > Trematoda > Plagiorchiida > Troglotrematidae > Paragonimus > Paragonimus westermani. The sequence goes on from QNGE01002672.1 coordinate 14,152, forward strand.
GGACGTCCAGACCTAGACAGGAGAACGATTAGGGTTCTCAACCGGAGCGTTTGGCTCAAAAGCCTGTACCGCAAGGCAGTGGATGAATGGCGGTGTACCAAAAGTGGTACGTTTTCAGGAAAGTGATGCCAAGCATTTTCCAGCACTCAACCTGGAGGACCAGGAGACTGTGGTTTGTCAGACCTCCACCTGTTGGCATACCTGGTATGAACAACTCTGTCTAGTTTAGTCCAAAAGGTCATCGAGATGCGCAAGCCGTCACACCATGTCAAGGTCCAGTCTCACTGTGACGGAAACGGCAGTTTAGCTTTCTTAGATATACGTATCACCAGGCGTGAGGATGAGATATTACGGCGATCGCAAATCAACATGAGGCGGACAACATTTTCAGGTCTCCAGCTTTACCCCGATAGCGTACCAGCGGAGTTTGGTCAAAACCGCAGTTCATAGGGACATGAGTATTTGTACCCCTGATAAACGGTAGACGAAACAAGAGAGAATAAGAAAAACGTTAGTGATAAACAGATATCTTGAAAAGCCCACAAACATTCACAGCATGATGAACAAATGCAATCTACCAGTCCAAAGAGCTTAAATGAAAGATATATTACTACTTTTGCAATTCAAAGTGAGTCATTTGGCAAACGACATCGGAAACATTGATATCTGTCATATCCATTATGCATGCGGCTGCTCAATCGCGCTTCGTTCAAACCGCTAAAGGACCCGTTCTACACAATTGCAAACGCGGTTTGTCTAACCGTTCTGTCTCTCCGTCTGTCTACCACTTCACCTGCAGTTATGGTGACGTTAACATGGGCAGTACAGATGGACAGCTATTTCAGAGTGGCAGAACACGTCCTGAACTGGTTAACGCAACTCGTGATACAACAGTCTCAAACCGGTGAATCCGTTTCTGGAAACCCCGTATCATCGATTGCCAGACACCTCATGATGACAGGTCACCAAGCTGACCCACTTAGGTCATTCAAAATACCGTTACGGCATCAAAACCAGAAACTACTGGCCTTTGGCGAAGCTATGTTCAGCAGAACTCACCAGTAGGCGCTATGTGCACAAAAGTTGATGAAACGACCTACAGGGTTGTCGTGGTGGTGACATAATACGTGGTGTGATTGTGTGCGTGTTTTACGTTCACCAAACGAAATGTTAATATATCACATGTCTACCTTCTGTACTGATGAAAATAAGTTACGCCCATTTGGAATCTTACATAACGAACCATAGAATTCCCTATCAAACGGCTGATCTCATGCATTCATTAAGCGATACAATAAGTAGGACCACAGTCTAAAGAGAACAGTCGTGTTTCCACTATACCATGTTAGTGTGCGACAAGCGCACACATGATAAAATGCAGGCAAGTCCATCCAGATCGATTCGCTGCAATTTGACAGCAGATCTTGTATTTATAAAATCCGATTGCAGACATCGGAAGGTTGCAAACTTACAGGCTCCCATCTGGGCGGAGTAGTGTTCTTCCTGCATTGAGGATAAAACGTAGTAGCATTAGTGTGTCGGTCTAGGGCATTAGTTAACTAAATTCAGATGACAGGCAGGATATACGAAGTTTACTTCTGTCTACAGGCCGCCCGCGTAACAATTTGTTGACTTCACCAGACAGTGTGAAATCGGTCACATTCCAAAGATAGCAGGATATCACCAGTTTGTCAAACGCATTATTACTCAAAGCAAAGACTCCCTTTAAACCTGTGTAGTGAGGATAGACGGTCGCACTATACTACTTACACCACTATTCAGTAGCGAGACGACAGCATGGATCGAAATGGTCGCGGGACAAATACGGGAAGGATCATTGGAGGGCAGCATCACATGGAATGGCTTTCGCCACATGAGGGAACTGAGACGTGGTGTCTAAAGCGATCGGAACATCCTCAGATCAGTGTGGTGTGCAAATGAGTGTTTTTGTTCGTAGTCTCGTTGAGACGCATAACTCGTATTGGTTTCCCTCAAATAAACAACTTATGTGCCATCCGCCTTCTCGGTTCCTAACACCAGATTTTCAAAGTACACAGGCGGGAACATTCGACAATCTTACACCCAGTTTTCTCAATAATAGCGCTGATCCATAAAGCTCGTGTTGTGGGCACGGCATTTATAGTTCAGTCGTAAGGGAGGTTCCAACCAAACGGTTCATGTTACAGTGTACGTTCTTCGTCGCCGACATGAGGTTTCCGTTGTATGAAATGAGTTGGTTTCTGAGAGTAATTGTCCTCCAGTCAGGACTGTCGACTATCTCACTTTAATTTGAGTTTATACCCTATATAACTTCAGGCTCAATTGATTCACTGACGGGATTAGACAAATATGCTTTCATCTAAATGGTGAGAACGGCCAGTGCGGTTGTTTTCGGTGTAAATATGTCGAAAGGTTAAAAACCCGACAATTAGACTCGCAGACGTTAAGAAGAACGTTCTAACAAGGAGTCAATAAAAAATGAAACCAACCTAAAGTGCCTGTACACATTCACTGGAAAATTTCGAAAAGTAGACAGTTTGGTCACTTTATTTAGCTGTTCTAATACTAGTATGGTGTGAACAACAAGCACCATGTCACCGTAGGAGAAATGTAGCCAATAGCTTTCAGAAGTTAAACAGATACTACGAGAACACCGGCTTTCGTTCGTTGCATAAACCGGTTACCTTTGTAGTCGCGAATATAGGTTGGACAAAGCGGCCATTGTGGTGTTAGGACTAATAATCTTTACGCTATTCTAGTGTTAATTTTGCGGGCAAAACATTCACCAATAACTGTATGTGATCTGCCACTCCTATTTTCCAAGTGGACCCACTGTCTTCGGAAACAATCAACTGAGTTACTAACATTTTTGACATGGAACATCCAGCATTCTAGCAAACAGGCGCTATCCTCTTTTGATAGCACAAGAGAGTTCATCATCATCATAGACAGCAATACATCAGTGGTTAACACTAATGCTTAACTGCCACACAACCATGAAGAAACAGCAAACCCTATATAGAAAGAGAGAAGGAAAAAGAAGGGGACGGGAAGGGACCTAACTACTGAAAATGACTACGTCCTTATTCAAACATTCAGCATCAAGGTGCCTACACCTTGCAAACAACACAACCGAGCTGCAAGTGAGAGTAAGGCGCACAAGAGAGTTATTTCTCCGCGTAAAACCGTGCCACGCCCTGTGACTAACCCGTTTGCCTTAACAGAATGAGCCAATCCGCTTGACGACCCACAAAGCGCGGTACAACCCATATCGACCAGTTCATGCAACCTGACGCAACGCCTGGTCCACAATGTCCAACAACCAAGTATTCGGGTGATATAGTGATCTGATCAACATTGACCGACCTCCAGTCTACCCGACATATCGACTCGCGAAACTCGACCGTTTACACTGCCCAAGAGTTCAGTTAGCCACCACCACCACACTGTACAGCCAAACAAGCAGCCTACTGAGGAACAGAGGAAGCGAACTGTCGAGTGAGTGCGGCCCCACAAAAGGGATACACCGACGCGTTGGTCATCGTGCGCGCTTAGGCCAACCAGGCCACAACGCGAAGAGAGCGCAGCGCTTGTCTGTTCACATTTTCACTAGTGAGTAGTTACCTATCTGGAGACCGTTCCCAAGAGTAGCCAAATCTTGGCCTAATGTGAGATGGAATAGGTAATACCAACTGGCGTCGCCCAATCAGTGCAACGCAGACAGTCAGTAATTTTCGACCACATTTCACTTGTTTACCTGTGGATATCAGGTAACTATAATTAACGTCATAAAAGGTATCTGCGTGACCGATAAACGATATTCCCTTCGATTCGGTGAATATGCATACAGAGAGTAGTCACGTCTCGGTCAACAGCAAGGCAGGATTGTTAAATACCCAAATTCATAGCATGCGTGAGTGTGTGATTTTGCGACCTGCCCTAGCGTTGTTTTGTTGCTATATGAACGCTAACACCGTCGTGCCCGAAGACGGAAAGTAGTCTTAGCATCGACCGGGTCCATCAGATGTGAGTTGACCGTAGTGGTGATTGTTTTGTGAAGTCTGCAGTGAAGCCCAGAAGAACGACTTTCTCCCATTCGCTTAGGCAAACACCTCCTCATCGGATGAACGGTATAGGCGCAAAAAGGTCATATTTTATCCGCCTTATTCTGGCTATAGACAGAAGCTTGGTAACCGACTGTACAGACACGCAACCCCCAACGTCGACTGTCAGTGTGGCCAATTCAACTATACAACCGTGAAACAAAAACAACGATTACGATGGTTTTTTAAGAAAAAAAACCACTTGCATTCTTGGGATACAAAACCAAACCAATCAAGAAATGTCTGTCACGGCCAATTAGGTAGCGTAGGGACAGGCTTTCATGGGCATGGAAAGAGGTTTTTGTCTGGGATGATACCGGGTTCGGTCGAAAGATGCCGCAGTTTGCAAATGAAGAAACTATAATTAGGCTTCTGTGTCCGATGGTGGAAGAATCAGAACAACTTTACCAACAGCGACCGTTTTCCCTTCATCGCGTAGTGTGAATCGACCCATCTGCGGGAAGTCGTCAAACGTTTCGAGGCATATCGTACCACCAAGCACCTAGACGAAGAGGTGCAACAATGCAAACAGGAAATCAATATAAACAAGTGCAGTGAAATAATACAAGGAAATAAAGCAAATCTGAAGACGGTAGTATCACAAAGACATGTTCAATGGCCCGAAAACGACCTATTTATGACAAGCCAATTGGCTCGCACTAAATGGGATGATGGTGCGAGCGACGTTATCATTGAGCTGTCTTGAGGATCTTTATAAGTGGGCAATTTGGTGAACAATAAAAATGCATAGATAGTAACGGATGGAGCATATGCTCTGTGTCAGCTGAGCGCTCATAGGTCCTAACCAAGAAGCAAAGGGGATTGGACCCAACTATTGAAAAACAACGTGTAAACCTACACATTTAACATCAAACCACTTACACCTCGTAGACAAACGACTGAACAGTAAGTGAAAGTGAGACGTCGTCGGCAAGACAGCTAGCTTCCTTGCGACTTTCACTGCCCCATGCCAATAATTAGCGGAGCTTTCGCCGGATTACCAATAATCGAAAAGAATAAAGAGGCGACTAAACAAAAGCGTAATCGCAGGTCACTGATTCGGACTGGTTCACCAAGTCAAGTCAGTAGATGCTCCCTGCCAAGGTGACTGTGGATATTTAGTCGCGGGTTAGAAAACCTGTCCTACGTAACAGCGTGCGTATATCCGGACACTTGCTAATCGTTCTAATTTATATTACTTTATTTAGAACAATCCTTTCCCTTCACAGGAAATGGGGAATGGAGATGGGGGAAGTGATCAGTGTATTAAGGTGCTCAACGTAAGGATGAGTCTAAAATCTGCAAACTGGTTTTCCGGATCTCTACCATTTCCCACTCACAATTAGCCAGATATGAATGCATTTCCTATTGACCACTGATAGCGAGGCAGATCAGTGTGTAGGACAATGAGACCTAACCGTGGAAAGGCACTCATTCGGAGCACAGCCCAAACTGGTCAGCGCAAACATGGTCAGAGTACATAAAGGAGATAAAAGTGTCGAATAGACAAAAACCAATATCTACAAATTGATTTTATCAGCTAGAAAAGTATTGTTGTTGCCAACACAGAAATGTACCTAGTCCCATAAATCACCGTCACCTCCGTTGGTATTCCTTGTAGCAATCTACCAGAAAAAGGCATTCGCCACACAAAAGGAAACAGTTATCACAGTTGTACATTTAATTGTGGGAACGTAACATCTCTCATGAGCTATAAGTTCCCGGTTGCCACCAATCTTTTAATAGCAGAATGGAAGCTCAGGTGAACATCACGGATTCCAGTCAGTCTACCCATCAAGGCTCACGGTTGTCTAGTTCATTCCGTTCGGCCGGCGCTTAACGGAAAATGAAAAGCAGTTCGCATCCATTTCTTAGACCCCGGCAATGCTTTTGGCAGCGCAGACAGAGACCTTAGTTAAATGTCCTACAGAATCTGACATTCGAAACTCAGCTGGCGAGCTTTTACACCATTAGTTTGCAAATCGCAGTCAATTTACTCAATTCGGTAGCCAAGCCTCATTATCACTCATCACTGGCTCCGGTATCTTACAAGGCACGACTCTCTCTTTTCTATCTTCACTTTATATTGCATCCGGGCCAGTAGACAATCGTACACTTGTAATGAAGTAAGCAGATGACGTGCTTTTAGGCAACAAGCACCTAACTAGGTTTTCTTCTTTCGTTCTGCTGAACAGTTCAGCCCGAGCTAGCAAGTAGGTCAGAGTCTAGCAGTTTGTTTCTTAGCATATCGAAATGTGTTGAAACTTTATTTTTGCTCATGAAGAGGAAACCATATAAGGAACTTCCTGACGCACGTCCTTCCTTTTGTGTGAATAAAGAACCTTTACATCGATTGCTTTCTGCTAAATATCCGGGAATTACTTTGAGTAACAGCACGATATGGTCATTTCATGACAGTGACGTTTTCACCAAAGTCCGGAGGCTATCGCTTTACATCCAGCGCCCAAATTCCCTCTTCACTATTTAGTTAGTCAGTTTAACAAAATCTGTTTACTCTCCACTAGATGTATTGTTCATATGTTGTTTCCTCTGGTTTGTTGCCGGAGGATTTTGATATTGTTACCAGATCCTTAATATACCTATCCTGTTGCGATGGCATTCACCGCAAACAACTAGTTGATTCTGTTGTTCCTCATCATTTCGAAATGTATGAACAATTTTTGGCAGAAATCTTATCAGACATAACCCACACCTTGTAATCAGATTTCCTTAAACGCATCTCTACGTCTTCCATCATGTTTGTATGCAAACATTTATTTGCACGTACTCGGTCTTACTATTCTATATTTATTCCTTATTCAGCCAAACTTCTACATAAAATCAATCTTCTCATTCTTGAAGTAACTTTAAAACTAAGTCAGTGCACTTTTCATAATTAGTGCCGGTTATGACTGAGCACCTTAACCTGGTCTTGAGTTCCGCGATTATGCTGTAAAGTGAAACCGAGAGTGAGGAAACGCGCGTCATGCGTTTTAAACTGCGGCTAATCACTGCCTTTCCCATTTGTGTTGCAGAGTCAAGGATTTGTGCAGTTTCCGAAGAAGAGGCTCCGATTGAGGAAAAACTGACTGACAGAACCACGTCGTAATATCCCATACTGCTTCACAACCCTTTCTTACTTTTGTAGTAGTATTACCTGTTCTCACCAAACGCCTATTGGCGAACCATCGTTATCCCCCCCCCTCTTAACGGGCATATTACAATACTATTTACTTTGACCTAGATACACTTGTTCAAGTGTTCTCTATCTCCAGGAAATGTGCATATGTAAAAAAGCCGAAAATCCACCATTCAAGGTGCATAAAGCACTTTATTGACTTGACTTTTTCGGTGGCATTTATGAAACATCTCATTTTCAATCTTTGGCCATTCTGCCACTAGTCATCTTGATTTTTCACCTTTGTTCTGTCGTGACGTACAGCTTCCGTCTCGATTTCAGGTACGTTCCTTTTGCCGACAGACGTCCTGCTTTGGTCGATCGAATGAAAACGGTAATACGGAAAGCTTAAATTACGAAGTTAAGTTTCCACCAATGATAAGACATTCGTGTTAAATCGATTCAGAAGATCATTGTGGCAGAGATAAAATGGTGCCAAAGATAGTGCGGCAGATACGTACAACGCAGGTGGGTTGACGTACACGACTGCCACGCCAATGATATGCTTGGCACTCATGAGCACTCGCGCTAATACGCACGGTTCAGTACACGTACTCTAAGACGCTCCGGATTTGGGACACACCGCATGACTGCACCTGGGCGTTCACTGTACGAAGGTAACCCAAATATCAGTTGTCGGAAAGCAATGGCTATGAATTTCAATATGGGATAACTCAGTAACCTAACTGGGTATATTACGGAGAGGTCTACTATAGAAAAGTTAGTCGCAGAGAACGCCGTAGATATCTTCATGGAATTTTACCGTTTTTTCTTGTTCCAGTTGCAGCAAACAGTGAGTCGAGCGATGAAACTGTCGGAAGAGGCTCATAGACGAATGCGTACGTACCTCGTGTTAAACATGGGGGACATGCAAGAGTCAGATGAAAGTCAAATCACCAATGTATGTAGTTCCTCACGGTAAAATATTCAAAGCGAGGTTACGAAGAAACATGGGAGAATCGTAGATCACCGAAACTGACGCTCAAGCCAGTAGCCCCATCTGGTATTTTGACGTGATGGTCAGGTTTACTCCCTGCATCGATCTCGAAGGCTTTGCTGATTAGAATTTTGGGCCTTTCAGGAACAACCGCGTCCAACAGGAGTAATCAGATGAAAAGCAACCATATCCGTAGGGTTATGTCTCCCATTATACATGGTAGTGGAGCGTGATCCTATAAGTACATAGCATGACTATTCCTACAGTTTGAGTACTGTCGCTTTCTGAATAAGGAGGGAGCCTCAAAAAAGAACCATTCCAGTGGCTCAACGGTTGATCGTATCGGCCAGCATGGCACCGAAAAGCGCTACGATCTGAAAATCTGACATGCCTTTGAACACATTCAATGCGTCATCGAAGTAGGCAAACCTCTCGGTGTTACGAGTCGGACTCGGGTAGGATCCCGACAGACAACGTAACCTCCTATTGTTTTGGAGGTCAGGCAGTCGCATCAGCGCCTCTAAGCGCGGTCCTCCGAATCAATTAATATACGCGAAATAAACGACCGGAAAGTATTAGAAGTGACCGGACTCAATCTACCAATACTATCAAATCTGAGTACTACTATAAAGACTAAACTTACACCGGCGCTGCTCCGGTCTATGATAATCGCTTCCCAAAAACAAAACTATGTGCGCGAACGTTGAGATAGGTCAGAAAAATGATCCGACGAGTACCGGGCTCGAGTATGTGGCTTTTGTCATGGACAATGCGGTATAAATCTAACATTCGAGGAACGTTACTCACTTGTGCTTCTATCTAGTGAACTGTCGATCTAAGTGCTACCTCCTCATAATCTCCAGCGACACAGAGGCCTTACCCAGTGGTCACGCTGGATTGGGAGGCGCATTGAGTTCTGAAGTGGGATAATGGTTGCTCGGTTGGCACACCCGTTAAAACCTGTAGGCTCAGATCAGAAGTTATGTAAGTTATGTAGTGACCAGAGTTTTACTCTGTGAAGAGCCTTACAGCATTGACATCATTATTGGCAACCCGCGGCAGTGGTCTTTTTGCACCAAACTATCACCCCCGACATGTTCATTCGTAAAGATCGTTGGAAAGTTCGTAACGGAATCGTGAAATATGCATCTGCAGACAGTGTGAGGGTTCACGGAAAGCAATATCGTAGAATGGTGTATGCCAGAGGCGTATCACCCCTCACATCCTGATTGATTTTATAATAAAGTACGGTTACGGAAATCGATGAGCATAGTGACTGAGTTACTGGTGGAAACAAGTTGGTCAACATTGTTCAACCTAGCCCCTATATCACAAGCATGCACACCACGCTGAACAATTTGAATTGCCCAAATGGTCCGTACGGAGTACATTTTGCAAGTTCGACGTGTAAATTATTGCCTACGGATGGGTTTTCCACACCCAAACGTCCTCTAATGTCGACAATCCACTTGAGACTCTGAAACGTCTCACACATTCGGGTAACATCTTAAGTTTGTAATGCTGCTGCTGTGTTGGCAAAAACAGCAAAGGCACGCGTTGTCTTTGCCAACCTGTATCACGTGTGGCGTCGAAAACAATCCCGTTATCGATAAAAAGAGGACGCGCGATGTGCGTGTACGATTAGTTTGGCGGTGTATGGTAAACATGATCTGTTGGTGACGGAAATGCTGAAAGACTGGCTGCATCTGATCCCTCTTATGTGTGCCAATGGTCATGCTAGCCACGCAAAATTTTGCTAGCGCGGGTTTCAGAAAACTTGTGATATGTCATCGATTGGCCAAACAATCACGTGACAATCTGTGATGGCTGGGCTATGAGCTTTGCGTCAGGTGGGCGCTTTCAGCACCGAGCAATGTTTCCCGAATTTTTTGATCTTCCGAGGCAAACTATGCACTCAGAAGTCGTTGTGCTCGCTGTTGCTATGACCGTCTAACTCAGCCATCTTACTCCAGAAGAGACGGTTGAATGGTATATTCAGTGTCTGCGTTCAACATACTGACAACGGTAGTCGGCCACCGCAATTATGAGCATCTCACGGATTCTATCCGTCGAGTATCGCATTTCGGCAAAAACGGCGGCAATCCATCACGTGGAGACCATCCTGTGGAAATCAATCAGGGACGGAGATTGGCCATATCGCCATTCCTTATAGATGGCACAATTTCATTAAACACTGCCGGCCGTTTTAGAATGACCACCCTGACTCATATCTTGCTGTCGTTTGTGATCGCTTCAAACCACCGTTTGCAAAGGGATCATCTGCTTACATATATGAAGTACTCAGTTGAAAACTAGGCGAAGAGGGTACACGAAACGCCTCTCAAACAGCATTAACAGTTAAACTGTTTGGGTTACAAAAAGTGGGGTGTCCGAAACGAGCACTGCGAAAAAATTCCAGCAGTTATGCAAACATCTTGTGAAGCGTCCTATTGCAATGAACACCGCAGATAGGACAGAAGTGGATTTCTGTTTATTCAAAAGAATTTATAGACAAACACCAGCTGATCTCCTCTACTCAAAATATGAACATGACCGTCGTGAATTGAAACTCAAACTTACGAAAAGTCTGTGTAAGGACCGTGAGGCTTACTTCTCCGAGTGAGGCAGAGATGGAGAGGGCAATCCTAACAACAAGTAGCCGAGTGATGATTTTCAGGATTCGTGGTGACAATGGCCATCGATAAGGTGTTACTAAGACTACAACATATGGAAAGGTGGTTCACAAACTCACCTCTTGTCACAGCGATTTGACAAACGGGCTGAGCTTTTGAAAGGCAGCTTGACTGATCTGAGTTAGGTCATTTAGCTGTAGATGATGGAGAGTATGTGAATATCTATGAAATACACGAAGATCCTCCGTCGGAGACTGAGATGGCTTTAGAGTATAAAATATTGAAACGTAATAAAGCCACAGGTCTGGAACTTCTTTCTTTGGCACTTTCCAAAAATCGTCGTGAAAGACTGTTTTCTGAACTGACCATACTTATCCGTTACATGGGGGAGACTAAACAGATGCCTCATGAGTGTTGTGTCAACAGTCCTTGCCATTTTCAAGAAGGGTTTTTTCGACACAATTTCGCCGTAAAGGCTTCAGTGTTTCTACGACTGTAGACCTTGACTACGTGTTCAACTGGCCCACACGTATATGAAGGGATGGCGCAGGTCCGTAGTAATGAGTGATGAAGTAAAGATTTTACTACACGGGACAGATTTGTTCACACTCGGCAAAGTGGGGTTGGGTCATATAAACACGGTTATGAAATGTGCCCATTCGGCTCACCTTGGTATTGGGCATTTATTCACACAACGCCCAGGAATCACGATAACAACCGGTAACAAGCGATAAGACGCATACGCGCAAGATGAAGACTGGTGAACGGCGGCTAAAGTCAGTTACGAAACTGGATACAACTGGTTGTATAGTAGTGTGGTACATTGCACGCAAAAACGAGGTGGACAGATGGTACGCGATTATACCGGAGAAATTCTTGCATTAGATTGTAGACGATCCAACAGTGTGAAAACGCACTTAGGAGATATATTGGTAGCCGTTGTGGGAAGATACCTCGATTGCCACCTGATAAACGTAAAGAAATTTAGATGAGACCCAACTGTGAAAAGTCAGGGCTTCGGCTGGATTCGAACCAGCGACAGACACAGCATNAAGCCCTGACTTTTCACAGTTGGGTCTCATCTAAATTCATAAATCTGCCATACTACTCATTAGTAAAGAAATTTCATCACCCAGCTTTTGACGTGGGTGTCATAACGACCAAAAAAAGAAATAAGCACTCGGTCGATTACTTCTCAGGCACAGATCTACGGTCGCAAGTATGCGTCCTCTTCAATGAACGAAGTCGCACAGTTGGAATATGGAGTCATGTCACCAACAGAATCGCTATCACGTGAAAAGGAGATATGCAATGTCACCAAGTGCAGCATGTAACAGGAAGGGGGGTTCTGAATCACTAAGGCCAAATAGCAATGAACATTTGACTGAGATGCTTGTAAAAGTTCAACCTGCTTGCAGGACAGAGAACACTGTCTCGAGTTAACCAAAAAGCTGTCAGGAGGCGCTTGAAATAAAAGTAACAACCGAAGAGCCCGTTAAGCTGAGCGACATACAGTAACCGACACTCACCTCAAAGCGTACCACTGCGGCATCATCCTGTTTGATGAAACGCGGGCGAATAGCGGTTTTCTGATTGGTTTTTTTATCGATCCGACAGATGATTTTAAGTAACCGTACTTCTTTGACTGTAGAATGAATGTGAAGAACAGCAGTGAACCCCGGACACATAATTGATTTGCACTCTAACACTATCAGTTTGGCGTCAAATCGATCCGATACCTGGAAAAAGGAGAGAATAACGAGTGACGGCTAAAGTTATGCATCGAGTGAAAACAACACGTACAAGACTGGAGTAGCTGTGGGATCATATAAGGCAACATGTCACCGATCACACCAATTAATTCATCCCGACAACACATACGCATCGAGAAACCATGGCGTTACTCAGATCTGTGTAAGCCCAAAGAATACAAGGCAACTAAACAATAACAATCAGAATTACGTGAACAATTGGCAAGAACAAACAGCTCAGTTGGGCTAACTCCAGTCCTCAATGCACTTCAGTTGAAAGTCTCCTGGAACAAAAATCCAACGTCATGTTGGGCGTATATCTAACAGAAATGGCAAACCACACGTGGTCCACCCGGTTCTGAAAATCTAGTACGGCCTGAAGTACCCGAACAAACGTTATTTTTGTTGGGATCGGTTGGGTGTGTAGCTGTCACTCCCTTTTAAAACTGGATACGTCGCAATCCATCCGGACCTAAATGGGCTCAAAGGAAACAGGTCGGTCAATATGCGTCTGGAGCAGCCGCAGCCCCTTCAACGAAGACGTGCACGCATAAATTTGGCCGTCTACCATTGCGGGAATATTGGAACTCAAGATTATCCCTATGACCAAGTGGTCGTGATAACGCGAGTAAACTGGTTAGTGATGTACCAAGTGGATACATATGGAAGACATTAGAAGGGCGGTAAGCGGTTTCAAAATAAGGCTGAAATCAGTGCAACACAAGAAATTAAAAAGCAGCGGAATATTACGTCTGTGAGACAACAGATTAAACGATTTCTGAACACGAGGAAATCATAAAACGATAAAAGTGTTAAATCTCGAGCAGGGGGAGAGTTAGGAATCCATGCTGTAGCACACTCTATAACGAATTCTCACAGGTTGTCAAAAAAGCTACGAACCACTCGAACGTTATGGAGGCATACACGAGGAGACTAACTTCAACGTCCAACTAGTACGAGGGAGTGGATCGCAGTCCTGTTCGGAAGGCTATGGAGGGGTCAAAACTTTTCACCTGAACTTTACAATACACTGACAAGAGCAAAAAGATAGCAAAGCATGCTATCGTTCTCTCAAAGAATGGAGGCCTCATAACGGCAATACCACCGGCAAACCCCAAGCCCTACAGATGAAAAAATTGAACCCGGCTCTAAAAAATTTGCACGAGCGAACAAAGTCATATATACATATTATATATACATGCATGAAACAAAGATGAAGCTCACTTTGCATAAATTATTGGCAGAACAGAGGCAAAATCCAGTATAGACGTCTTCTTCCTCCACATTTTTCAGTCGTAACTTACACGTTTCGCCAGCCTCTGCATTCAACACATCAGTTTCACCATTGAGTACCTACAATACGATTGGAAAAAGTAGTCATCGAGAAGCGTAGTGACTAGTTGCATAATGATAAACGTAGGGTACGGGACTCCAGAACAATATGTAGCTCGAATGTTCGTTTCTAGAATATTTTGGGTAGTTTGATGACTCCTGGGGTTCAGTATCTCGCGTGGAAACAAACGGCGTTTTAATTTAAAGACTAACCTTAGAGTAAAACAACCAAATAACAAAAAGGCAGTTAAACGGTTTCGGGGACCGTTAGCCAACGGTAGACCGAGAACCAACAATTCGTCTGACGGTTCGCCTGCGCAATCCATGGGGTAATCACAAGATAATGTACAAACCAGTGGCGTTCGCTGTTCCACCCCGTAGTTTCTTCTGATATTTTAACATAAGATTTTTCATTAAAACGTTCACATCAGACGTGTCGAGAGAGGGATAGCTTCTGATACTTCCCGATCGTTTATGCCGTGGAAGGCAGTCGACTTGATGGACCCCACCCCGAGCCTTTGACTCAAAAGTCTGACCTGCGAGACAACAGGATATGGGGTTTTCTTGGGGAACCCTACCCGGAGCCAATAACTCGAGAGTCTGACTCACTAGGCAGTGAGGGACTTGCCTAACCTGAAGACGCAGTGAATAAGACAATAATGTTTGATTCTGAACACTGCTGCGCGCAGCGGACGTACGCGTAGCTACATCGGGCTTTTGAGAAATACTGGATGTTTTTCGACAGTACTGGATGATACGCCGGCGGTCACGACCAACCGTTGGGCGATCGGAGTGCTCTTTGTTTGAGGGTACCTTTCACAACCCCCTTCTTCCTGATACGGGAGATATCAGTGCCGCGACTATAAAAAATAGTTCTGCTGTGCCCATAGGACCGTGCCTCACTACCTAGGCACTCCTACGCGGTCAGTAGTGCGACGTACAATCCTATGGGTGTAACTGCTTTTCGTCTGACTGCTTCCCTTTGGCCTGTCTGACAAGGTTGAACCTGGAAGGACCGGAGTCCTAGTCAGCATAGCCCGCCGGATCAAAACAGTACACACGTCCAACCACCTCGCCAAGGTAGCATTAGATGTCGGGACATCAGATGTGCGGTTATCAGCCGCTGCTGTAGTCTGAAAATTGGTCGACCTGAATAATTTTGAAAGGAATGGGGATCCAAACAATCAGGCTAGTCACAAATGAACAATATACGTCTATCCAGCTATCTTTTCTAAACGTTTTTGCCAAGACAGAGTTATTACTTAATCCATCCCTCTATATAAATTCACATTTACTACCTGTCCCTCCGCCTTGGCGTAGGTGGCTTCTCCGCTATGAACTGACCAATGTTTAACCATCACTCTATCGTCGTCGAATCAAATGTACACATTGTTAACTATCACCTGTCTGAAAATGGTCAGCCTAAACGTTGCCAGCGACATCTAACAACACTTCCGTTGCATTCCTTTTATCAAACACTACACCTCAACCATCCGCACGACACTGGCAAACGCCACTGCTGTCAAAGCTACTACAGACGGGTGCTGAATGATTTAGCCGGTCCATGCCAACTTATGGGAGTAAACATTTGTGAAGCCATCCGATTCTAAAAGATAGTCTGGAACACCGTGAGCTCAATCACAGGTGTCTACTGTTTTTGCGCTGGATCCAAGGGATTTCTCTCACAGCTTAAATGAAGACTTTCAAACTGCTGACGTCAACAACGACGAGTCGGGCACTACAAAGTAAACTGGAGTTACTGAATTGGGTGCTCGGAATCAACGTGAGCAAGACCTCGGTGAAAAGACGATAAATTGTAGTAAACGAACACTTTCGAGGCATTCCCTCATCTTCAGGAAAGGATAAACAGTGAGCCGTATTGGTTAAAAAGTTCCCATTAAAGCACCTGGACATGCAACAACACTACTAAGCCTGTTAAACTTTATTTCCCTACAGAACCAAAGGAAAACACCATGGACGGACTATCGTAAGGTAACATGAAAAACCGAACGTAGTTGACATTACACACTTCTGTGGTAAGTCGAAGGTGTCAACTTTGCTCTACATAAATCGCCGAGGAAACAGTTATTTAGCGGTTAGCCCTCATGAGCCTGTTTCCAGCGGTTGTACTCGTTATAATGCTACATTTGCATAATATCACTTACATGAAGAAAAACAGGAAGTAAAGATGACTGCATTCTACCGCGTTCCAATGTTACGGACAGCACAATCCAGTAAACGACCGACCGTATTACACGAAACATGACAAACTAGTGAACAGTTAACCAAAGGTTGTCAACTGATTCAGACTTCTGGTTAAGTTGGAAATCGGATGACTGCGTTTGTGAAGAAACTTCGCCGATAAAAAAAATCACCATCTTCAACGTAGATAGCAATAAATTAGTGTGAACCACTGGTGCTTAGCTGCCACAAAACGGGGAAGAAAAAAACGAGCCCTGTATGGGATAGAAGGGACCTAACCATTAAAAAAATCAGCTACCTCTATGTGCAAACATTTAACATCAAGATTCCAACATATTTCAAACAAACAACCGAGCTGTAATTGAAAGCAAAGCGCCATCAGCATGACAGTTTCCTTACGACATCCTCAACCCCGCGTAATTAAGTACACTCCCTTTACAGAAAACTCAGCCAAACAACTAAAGCATTCACGCCACTGAGTCCAATTAACCGTCATCTCACCCAAAGTTTCCAACCACTGATTCCGGGAGTTACGAGATCCCCAGTTTGCGAGGCAAACCCGACATACAGTGGTCAACCCCCCCCCGTGAACGACTTCAGTTCTCTACGCCAGGTCAACATCTGTCCACATCGCACCTTACGTCAGTCGACCACAGCGTTCACGTCCTCTACTTTGAACGGCTGTTTCGCTGCCGTAAAGTGACAGGGCCCTCATTGTCGCCTTATATACGCGACCTTTGAGCATCAGAAAGACGCCTCTCCGCCGCCATAGATACCCCCAGATTAGCGAACACCACTCTAGCCTTAAATATATGCACTTCTCTTTCATACCCTACATTTGCGCCGTCGCTGATGTAGCTTCCCAGATACACAAACCCGTCAACAACCTCTATAACTCCATTATATAACAGTAAATCCACGCAATCACAAGAACCTTGCAGAGCCACTTTTGAATTTGACGTTTAGATTGTTCCAGGAGCACCGTTGGGTGATACGGAGTACACGGAGGTGACGATTGTCTTAACTACAAATTAAACTCGACTCTAGCGGTTCTTTTCGAAGTGGGCCGGCCGATCTGAATGTGAAGAATGTGGGATAATGCGGATATTGTTAAGTTTATATCAGTCTAAATCCGCAAACTGTCCCCAACAATTTCGTCATCAGCTACGGTCATATTTAAATCAGTTCGATAGAAGGTACCCATATATATATATATATATATATATATATATATATATATATATACATCGGCCTCGCAGCATGAATTGGGTCGTCCAAGTGCGCGCAACCGGAAAGGCAGATAGACGGAAATGAGCTGTTGCTGACCCCAGGTTAATTCTTCGTCCTACGTCTCACACTGGCAACCCGTCGCCAACCCTCAAACATACAAAACAGTGGTGATGCTGTTCCGGTAAATCCCAGTTTTAGAGGCCAGGGTCCTAGTTTATGCTACCGTAAGCTTTTAGGTCTTGGGTTGGCATTCTGGAACAGGTATGTCAAGCATTCGTTTTGGCAACAAACGGACAGAACGTTCCTGCTGCATTTCGGAGACTAGAGACCAGAATGGTAATCAACAGATTGAAGTGACAGCACTCACATCACCAAATTGCTACTGGATGCACACTTCAAGTGACCCTTGGCCAGAGTGGCGTGGGTACACTACTCAGCACAGTAGTCGAACCCGCAATGGTAAAGTGGATTTTTTAACAGTGAGCTACATGTCATTAGGCTAGTCAATAAGTGTTTGCATCAGAAGCCACATCTACGGACATTTGTTTGCAGCGATGATTCTATAAGTAAGTAATGTACTCGGATTCAAGTGCTCGCTCATGGCTTTGGTACAATTACCTCTGCAGGTGACATAAACACCATGTTGGTCATTATGGCCCGTAACCAGGCTACCACTGGCAGCTTGGTGGTTTATCCTAACTAGCAGCAATGATGAACAATCTGCGGTGCGGCAGACGCACGTCCACATATGCAGTAAATAATCCACTTAATGTGGGCAAAGTATTTTTAGTAACTCTGTGTTTATCTGCGAAATTTCACGTTTTCCAAGCATGCGTCGACGGACTGTTGTATTGCTCGATCAGAGAACTGGAAGAGAGCGGTAGTCCAACACTGAAAGCTCATGCACTCTACATATAAGCGGACCATATCTCCGATCAGCACAGCAAAACTGAGCGTATACACGCATTGTAAACCCACTATTTAATAGACAGTTGTGGCACCGCACGCGATGAAGGTCAGCGAATGCACTATGCGCTTCCACTATTCTTATGGACAATATCAGCAGTATCACAAGCCCGTGTGGCTGCACAGCCGGGGTGGAGAAGCAATCGACAGTCCCAAGCTGCCTAAATGAAACAATAACGATCACAGCCAGCAAAATCTTGTAACACCAACCTAGGGTTTGTAGGTGAGAAGTTCGAAACATATAGACCACCCATTTCAATTGATTCCTTCCGCATGGTACAAACGTCCTCCACAGAAGCATTCAACAAAGCAACATCGTCCGCATGCCCAGTACTAGTCAAATTACTACATGACAGAAGCTTCATTTCAATATTATCAGGACCCCTGAATATTCCTTCAAGGGATATCACTCATCGTTTGGTTGAACAGGAAATGGAGAAGACTGGAAATCCCTGTTGGGCACCACATTAAGGAGATACACAAAACAGATGTTTGTAAACGTATAAGCCGCACTTAGAAAGTGTGTACAATGGCCTCAATAAGCCGACATACTTCGCCGAAACTCCAGCCAAAATCAGCTTAAGACAGTAAATCGAAGGGCTTGATCAACGTTACCTAGCGCATACCCAAGCCGTGAATTGGAAAACGACTGTGAAGAGAAACTATGAAATAAACGATGAGCGGTAGTGTTACTAAAGCATGGTAGATTTACGGTTACTAGCCGAGTTTCTCATGAAATGTCGCATAAGTTTTTTGACGATACTACAACATGGTACAAGTTATATCAGCACAAAAGGGTCTTAGCCGTACTTGACAATAGAACATGGGCTGCTGGATGGCGTACTGTGTATTTGCTATGATGTCCGTATGGTGTGTGAACTTCTTCAGTCCCCGCTAACCACAAGCAAACTCTAGGGAAAGCGTACGAATTACTGCGGTGATAACCGACTTCAGTCGATAAGAAAGAAGTGCCAGGCAGCATGAATAATTGGATCTCATTTGGCCACAGGCATCTAGAAACAGGTCTCGTAACAGCCCTGTTGGTCTTGGACTCCCTAGCCGGACAGGTTTCGTACATCGTATCATCGCTCCTTGGCGAATCTTCGAACTACTGAGCTGTTCCTGACGTAACCACATGTAGAGCGTACTTGGCATCCTAGGTGGATGAACTTCAATAGAAGGACATATAAACCGAACTAGTGCTGGTTATCAGCCACGGATGCGTGCTCCACCTGGCCGAATTGTGGGTTAGGGCTCTTTGAAGCAACAGCTGAGGGTAGGGTTCCTCAAGTCAACCTTTTTCTTCGGCATGAGTAACCACAATCACGATCCTAATTTAATTGTGAATTATGTCCCGTGTTCTTGCGGTAAATCTTTGACCATGGTTTAGGTGGTTGTATTTGCTCCTACATCACATACTACGACATCGAATCAATCCGCCCAATTTAACCCATATCTCTTAAATGAGTCCTATGTTCGGGCACAAAAGCAACGAAAGTCATAGTAGAAATGACAATGTAACAAACGCCCAGATGATAGGTTTGCTCGACAGACGAAGTTCCACTTGCCTCCCTCCCCGGATGCAAACTAAGCTTGCTGCCCTTGATGTTCGAACACTTATGCAAGCAGTCCTTGTGTTTATGGTGGAGATCTTCCCCGTCGATATCTGTCATCCTAATGAAACAGGGCTTCAGGATTCTAGCGCAGTGTTGCACCCACAGTCGACCGTTTCATTATGCACGTACAATTAGCGCTTGCTTGCAGACCCTGCACCTGAAGCTGCTGGTCAAACCGGTGTTGGAGTAGTCCCAAGTGTATACGTTAGACTGGATATCTGTCAACAGTCGTTTTTGCGTTGACTGACAAAAAATGAAGTTAGATTATCAGGACACTCATAACAGATGTTGTCTGTTCGTTGTTGAGACATTTCCCCACAGACTGTGTCCAGAGGCAGTCAAATACTATTTTTACTACCAGTTCACTAACCCTCTGCATACCGAGCGGCCCATGAACATTCCAGTACTGAGTGAAAGCTTCAGTGCTTTAACGCAGTTCTGTGCTCGTGATTGTCTGTTTCCGACGAGTATTAAGTTTCAGCGTCCTAAACAGCAATGCACCACTTGCCGACCGTCTTCGCCGAATCAACCAGAAACACAAACTAATCATAGCCTTCAGCTATCGGTGGTGTGGCTAGTTTCAAAGCTAACGTCAACCGGAGAACTTGTGTAGATCCCGATCACACACTGGTATGTGCCGAATTTTCTCCGTGCTTTGGTGCGAGGCTACTTCGTCGTCAAACAGAAACTGACGCATCTAACTCAGCAGAAATAGCTCCTCCATACCTACCACAGTGCACTTGTCCCTAGCCTAGGATCCCACCCATTGGATAACATTGAATCAACCATACGGTATGCAATACATAAACGAGGTACTGCACTGTGTGGTACTTGTGCTCATTTATCTGCCCTCTGGGTTTTCTAGACGATCATTCGAGCTTTTTAACGCTCGCTAGAGTATTCCATCGGGCAGCAAGTATGATTCAATTTGCAGGGCTCATCGAGTGGAACTCCAAAAGCAGCTATGAGAGGATCGTGAAGTCTAATGAATACAACGCGCTATCGAAATAGAACAAGCTGATGCTAATGGGAACTAGCATAAGCTACCCCATCTCACTTAAACAACTGGCAGGCAGCCAGCTGTGAGCAAGGAAGTTTACGACGCCAACCCATAACCCACAAGGATAATAAAGACGTTAGGTTGAGCGTTTCTAACAGATCCGCCGACTAGGAATTCGGGCACGTCCTCGTAAACATGAGCGTCGCTTAGGACCAAGCTGCTGAAACGTCGAAATGCACCCGGCTCAGACGAATTCTCTTTAACCTTTTTAAAGCAGGAGTCCAACTGTAGCTGATGGTTCTGCTCCGGAAACTTTGGGTCAGTGGAGGCGCTCCAAGTAGCGGGCTTGCCTAACATCATGCACTTCGTGAACGGACCACCACATTATGGTGGAGCTATTTGCAACTATTGCACTACTCAGACCAGGCAAAAACGCGCGAGAAACATACCCACGAGGAACAATCTGAGTTTCGCCCCGGCCGTGAGTGCATTCATCACGCCATGATACTCAGTTAGACGCTTGAGTTCTTCCATTCCTATAGAAGTCCAACAACTGCTGCCTCTTTTGATTCGGTTGATAGAAGTGCACTCTAAGACCGCCCGTTGAGGTTGCGTCCAAGGAGCATGTCAATGTTCAGAAAGCAACTTACCGTCAGAACCCCAACCGGGTTAGGACTTGTGGCGGCGTACCTCCGAAATTCAGGATACCAAATGAGGTGGGACAAGGTTTTCCAGTGGCACATCTACTGTTCAATTTCGCAGTAGACGAGATCTTGCAGTGAGACATGACAGGCTACACATATGATGGTGTGGAAATACTCCCAGACACCAAACTGAGAAATGGAGTATGCATATGACAATGTTCCTGTATGTGAATGTTAACGGATGGTCGAGAACGTCTCAGGCGGATCACAAGCTTCAGCTCGCAAGTTTGGTGTAGCCTTTGCATCTTCCGAATGCAGAATGCTGTTACAAGATTAGGAGGACACTACATCTATCCTCAGTTTTGGTGGTGAGCCGTTGGAGGGAATCGAGATCAGCTGCACCACAGGTTGCATACGCGCTGGTAAAATGCTCGATGAGACCAAGAATCGTACAGCTAAGTATTGGGGATGATGTTTCTGTGGAAAGGCGAATGTTTAATGCTACTGGAAGAGCAGTCTCTCTGTACATTTACGAAACCGGGTTGAGGATGTTCACAGCGTCCGATGGAAACAACCTGTCTACAAGGAAGAAGTTTCTCGGTATCTTCGGGACGGACAGACTGTCAACTATTGATCATTTTGACCTCGTCCCATAGGCCTCGAAAGAATGGTCAAATCCCACGAACGCCACTTAACCGCTTGCCGTGTCGTGCCTCATCTGCGAGTGGTGAGTCAGGATGGAAGCTGCAGTCTGGTTACCAACATGACATATGCTCTGACAATAGGAGAGCTGATACCGAAGATTACTTCAGTAGGGCATTCCAAGCTTCTCGGATAGGATCCAAAAGACCATGGACACCGATGGTTAAAAACGCGTTTCCATATAGCGAAGAATAGAAAGCAGTGGCGCTAGTGTTAGGAAGCTCCGTGTGCGCCGTTGTAGCATCCTTTCACTCCCTACACCCTACTCATTCCTCAGCTTATGCAATACAGGTGTATGGAATGAAGGAAAAGGATGAGAAAAAAGTAGGACATCCCCTTCAAAGTCCGAACCGCTGCCTGTCGTGTCACATGCAGATGTAAAATACAAGAGACGTATTTCTAGAACGTACTGACAAATCCCTTTCAAAGTACTACGTCTGACATATATATATATCTTAGATGTACACACTGAGCGTAATACTTTGAACAGAATTTCTCGGTAGACAGCACAAGGACTTTGTTTGTATATGCATGCCTGTATGTATATATGCATGTGGTACGGCAGGTAGAGGTTCGTATATTGATAAGAATGTGATCTGTGAATTCCTGTCTGATCTTCCAAGACAAGCTGAACGCAGGACACAGCTGCCGGTGGAGTGGTTTCGATGAACACACAGGCTAATATCATTTGCAAAACAATACGCACAAAGCTC
The DNA here is from genome assembly GCA_008508345.1 of Paragonimus westermani. Taxonomy (NCBI): domain Eukaryota; kingdom Metazoa; phylum Platyhelminthes; class Trematoda; order Plagiorchiida; family Troglotrematidae; genus Paragonimus; species Paragonimus westermani. The sequence goes on from QNGE01002672.1 coordinate 37,159, forward strand.
GCCACTGACCAAAATCCACAGTCACTTCACTTAATTAATGCCCATGGAATGCAGTGAGGTGATAGCCAATGGCAGAGCGGCCGGATTAGTTAGTCAGCTGCCACGGCAGGTGAGACGACTAAGCAGCGATCTCTATCACCATGCTACCAGGCTGTATAGAAGGACTGAGACGGAACTGACAGCAGCCGAAGTTTGTCTATGCATGAATTTTGATGGATTCGGGGGAATCCTATACAGAACATTAGAAGACGATCGGGTGTTGACTACTAGCTAGATGACTCGACTGCATTAACAACACCGGTGTCAAGAACACCTTTTGCAAGAATCTGGCCACTCTCTTTCGGATGGTACATGGTTCTCATATGGTCATTCTGGCCGGTCGGCCAGATCGGTCGGATTAATGGAGTTGGGTCTAGTCTAGAGTGCAGGTTTGGGATAGCATCATATCGCTCGGATAATGGCGGGCGACTGTTACAGCTGTGCACTGAGTATAAGTCGTTTTTAGCCAGCACTATTTTTAGACATCGTGCGCACTGTTGTTATGCTAGGCGCCCATTTTCTCCGAATAAGGCCTGGTCTCAGACGGACCACCTAACTGTTAGCTACAGATGGCGTGGTTCGATTCAAAACTGTCGTTCTTACTGAGGCATACACTGGGATTCAGTTCATGTATTACTACTCTGCCGTTTCGTTCTTGCTCTTGCCGAATATTGACCTCACCGACAGCGAAGGCTGACTACTGAGAAACTGGTTATTCTGTTAGTAAAGTATGAGTAGGAAAATAGCCTGGAAAGCAAGCTTAACAGCTCTCACTCTGAAGATCCTGAGAGCTGTTGGATAGACATATATGGGGCCATTCATGAAGCAGGAAATGTATCCCATATGGCACGGTGATCTGTGCATTAAACCAACATTGGATTTCAGAGAAATCCCTAAAGGTGTTAGAAGCTAGACGCAACATTCCTCCTGGCAGTTCATACAACAAGCTGGAACCTAGCCTAAAGGCTGATCGTGAGACTTGGTTAATGTGGAAAGTTAAGGAAATGAAGTCCGTCTTTGCTTCAGGGAATACCAGCAAACTCTTCAATTTTATCCGTGCTACCTGATACAGACGACCGTCTGTCAGTGAAGCTATCAGCGAGACAGGTGGCACACTCATCCAATATAGGCCCAGAAGGTTACAGCGATGGGCGGAACACTTAGAGGATCAATTTAGCTGGTCTCCTACTTCTACTGTGTTGCCGCCACAAACTCGTAACGTAACACCCGGGTAGATTTGGAACCACTCATTGAGTTTGAGATTCGCAATTGCCTTTCCGTTCGCAAACGTAACAGGGTTGCTGGTCCAGACGACCTCGTGCCGGCGCTTTTCAAAGAAGGCGAGGGAGATTTAAGTGACTTTGACCCGACTCGTGTGGACGACGGAAAACACTGCTCCCTGCTGGGGTCACTCGGTAACAGCTCTTTCACCAGAGCGAGGAGTCAGAGACCGTTGCGAAAACAATGTGGAGATCGTCTTGACCTTGGTCATTACTAGGGCTCTTCCATCCATTATAATTCATCGGTTTCGTGCAGCCCAGCATGCAAACACTGGAGAAGAACAGGCAGAGTTTCGTTTTGAACGAAGTTATATTAATCCTGTTTTCACCACACCAAGTTCCGGATCAGCGCCATACGTACTGAAGACCAATGATGCTCGTTTTCCCCGATCATGATGACACTTCAACAGGTGTTGTGGTTACGTACAATAAACCTTGTATAACGGGGTTATTGAGGTTGCTGATCGGTTTGTGCACTTAGGAAGCTGCAGCAGCAACGACACGGAAACCCGTGTCTCCAATGCTAGGGCGATAATCAGTAATCCAGGACACTTGTGACAAAGAGGCACCTCTCGACAGCCCAAAGGCTGCGTATGTAAGGCGACTGTGCGGGCTGTTACTTCATGGCTGCGGAACTTGTTCGCTCATGTTGGAAAGTATGTGACCAATAATGTGCGCATTCGAACCATCGCATTGAGTGGCAACAACGGGTACTTGGTAATGACTAAAAAGGGCGTTCTTTTATTCAACCTTTAAGCTTACATTTACTCAGACAGTCAGGCAATGTACTAAGGGGGTCAGTTAGTCGTCTGCCACACAAAACATCGTTTGCGATGCTGCGGCCCACTGGCTTAGGATGCAAAGTGGTCAGATGAGTGCCTGGTGGGGTGCAACGAAGCTGTTCACCAAGGGGTTATGTGTAAGTCGGGTTCGTCTTACTGGATGGGGGATTCGCGACTCACAGAGTCGATGGCTGGAGGCGTTAAGTCAGATGGCAGCTAATCTGCTCCAGTGATGCGAATTTCGTTTCGTCGAGCAATCCGTGAAGAGAAAATTTTACGCAGCCGAACTTTGTGTAGTAGCTAGAACACATAAGTTAACTATGCCTTCGTTCAAGGGAGATCACCCCATCAGTGTCATCTAACACGGTATCTGCCAATTTACATGTAACTTCAAAGAAATTTATGTGGGCAGAACCGAGAGGTGTCTGATCTCCAGGGTGAAGGAACATTTGCCTAAATGGGTGCAGAACACCGTATTACCGAAGAACGGCAATGTTGTTGAAGCACGCAAGCAACCAGTATGCACTGTCACAATACACATCCCGGCCACTAGCCACGTCATCGATCCGGTTTGTAAATTCAGAATCATCATCACCACAGACAGCAATACATCAGTGGTTAACACTAATGCTTAACTGCTACACAACCATGAAGAAACAGCAAATCCTATATAGAAAGAGAGAAGGGAAAAGAAGGGGACGGGAAGGGACCTAACTACTGAAAATGACCACGTCCATATTCAAGCATTCAACATCAAGGTGCCTACACCTTGCAAACAACACAACCGAGCTGCAAGTGAGAGCAAGGCGTCATCAGCGAGTCAGCTTCCTTACGGCTTTCACTGCCCCGCGTCATTAAATGCACTCACTTCACAGACTACTCGGCCAAACAACGACAACATTCATGCCACTGAGCAGTTCGATTAGCCGCCATCTCACCTAGAGTCTCCAACCACCGATTCTGTGAGTCGCGAGGGCCCCAGCCCGGGAGACGAAATCGATCTACAGTGGCCAACCCCTTCGTGAACTTCATTTCTCTACACCAGGTCATTATCTGTCCACCTCGCACCTTACACTAGTCGGTCGCAGTGTCAGCGAATAGTGCTCGGTGTGGAAGACGACTAACTGGCATCCTTAATACATGACCTAACCATCTAAGCCTGTG
>QNGE01002672.1:42754-106589 GCA_008508345.1 Paragonimus westermani
AAGTTATCAGAATTGGGGATCGGGAGGGGCCTGAGAGCTAAATTTGATAGGACAGTGGGGGAGGGGTCAGCAGTAGCATGTTTTCGCCTATCCACCCTGCTGTATGCAGCAGATAGGGCGACCCGGTTTGAACTGCGAGACGGCCGATGCAGTATGGAAGTGTTTGTGTTGTGAGTACTCAGAATCACATCACACCATCCCAGTTGAAGACCCTTGCGGTTTTCCCAGCCTGTCGCAATCAATCGACTGGAGCCGGCGCTGTGTTCAGACAAAGTTGTTCGTGAGCTTGACCCTGCACTGGATTTCATCGATCGACTATGAGGATGGACATAACGTGAGACATCGGAAGACCATCTCCTTAGTATGAAGCGCAGAAAGATGGCTTACCATCACAGAATGAGATGTACCTTGGTTTCAAAAAATCTCGTTTTTCTAGTACATCCATAACACGGCCAGAGAATGATGAAACAGAATGCGAACATAATATCCTCACTCACTTGTGCAACCTCAACCGTAACTCGGTTTGGCATGAGGACTATGGATTGACCGCGGGAAACAGTGCCAGACTCCACTTTACCAGTGACAAATATTCCCATATCTTTGTATTTGTCTACCACAGGAATACGGAGTGGTCCATCAACGTTGCGGGTAAAACTAGGCAGGGCATCCAGGTATTCTAGTAAGGTAGGACCACGATACCAAGGGCATACTGACTCATCCACCAAATCACGGAGAAAAGCACCCGTGTATCCAGAACAAGGCATGAAATAGACCTCCGTTTTCATGTTGAATCCAACTTTTCTTAAGTAAGGTATGATTTTCTCCTTGCACTCAATGTACCGAGCCTCGTCCCACATGACTGTAGGATCATCCATTTTATTAACCACTACAATCAGATGTTTCACCCCTGCAGTTTTAACGAGCACAGCGTGTTCTCTGGTTTGACCGCCCTTATCAAAGCCCGTTTCAAATTCACCCCGACGAGCTGAGATGACTAAAATTGCCAGATCGGCGACGACTGCACCTGATATCATATTGGGGACAAATGACTTATGTCCCGGAGCGTCGATGAGAACAAAACGCTTCTTTGCAGTCTCAAAATATGCTCTTCCACATTCTACGGTTTTCCCTTTTTCTCTTTCTTCGATGTTTGTGTCCAAAGCCCACGAAAGATACCAAGATTCACGATTCTTTTCTTTGGCCTCTCGTTCATACTTCTCAAGAGTGCGTTTGTCAACCATATCTACGAGTAAGATTAGGAGATTTAAACGAAGTACCTGTCAGGTAAAGTAGGTGGCCTCCTATTGTTGATTTTCCAGCGTCAACATGACCAATAAATACCAAATTAATTGTATCTTTTCGAGTGGGAGGCAAATCACTGACCTACAGCGCAAAAGTGACATTATTAAACTGGATGTACGTGGGTACAAGGTGACTGATCGCCATCTTCTGGATCTGGTAATTCGGAATCGTCTACAGCGTCGTCCAAAACGTCATCCAAAGCCGGTTGTGAGCTTCTCTTTATTTCATCAGGAGTGTGGTCTACTTGTGGTTGTGTTTTCAAAATAAAGGGCTTTCCAGGAATGAATTCCGGCGCATTAATATCGAGATTTGAAAAAGAGCTGACAACGGCCGGAGCAACCCCAACCTGATCTTCCCACGACGACATGACGCCAGAAACGACCACAGTCAACGACCTTGAGGTTCAAATTCGGTGTCCGATTCAATGGTTTAGTGGGTTCAATGGGTTGGAGACGGAAGAAGGAAGAAGCTAGTTCTCAGAACCCCATATCTTGATGCGTAGAATACCACTTTCTGAAATTGGGAGGAAGGGTGCAGTGTCTGGCCGAATGCAAAGGATGGTGGTCAGGCCCATCCTTGAAAATCGACACAGAGGTGACAGAAACAACACGGTCAGGGAGAGAAAGGGTATTTCAGTCTTAAGAACACTGTGGAAAGAGCTGTCTGCATCCCCGTCCGCCGCCTTGGAGCTAGTGGTTTGAACAGTGGCCCCTCAGTGTTCCGATGTTCTCTCTGTTGTGTATTAGCAGGTATGGGTGATCGGGAGTCTCCATTATCAAAAGGTTTAACGCTGAGTCACATGTAAGCCGGTCGTACTGTAAAAACTGCGCGTTTGGACTTTTTTCGCCTCAAACTGTCGTAGTGATGCGACGTTGCAAATTCCCCCGAAGCATCCTATGTTTCTGGAGATGTGTTCCTACTTTAGGGTTAGTGGATCGTTGGCAGTGTTTACTGCACGCCCAATTTTGACTTCGTCAGCAAGCAGTAGTGAGGGGAAGTGAGTGGAAGGGGAAGGGTGACGCTAAGTATCAAAAATAGTAGTGAGCCAAGAAGTGAACCTTGGCATACCCCAATTAAGCTACGTCTGAAGTAAAAAATGCACCGCTCACGAGCAAACTGTACAGGTGACCAACGAGATATGACTCAAGCGATTAAGATTATTACTTTTTGGTTCATGATGGGAAAGTTTGCCGGTGATAAAGGCACACTCTACCTGTTCAAATGCCTTGGCAAAGCCGAGGTATATGACACCAGTTCTATTATCCTAAACAACCGCCTTGGTCCACCGATCAATGGCCATCAACAGATTCGTGGTACACAAGCGGCCCTTGCAAAATCCGTGCTGAACACTGAAGAAGTCACAAGAGGCGAAGTATAAAGCGGTTCGTATGCAAGCGCTCCTGAGATTTTTGAGGAGCCCGACAGCAAGCAGTTGGTCTGCAATCACTAGGGCAAGTATACCTGTCACCCTTGATCAAAAGGTGTGATGGTCGCGAGTTCCCAGCCGCTGGGCCTTGTTTCTTGGGAGACAGATTACTTGAAATGTATGCTCAGTGGGTCAGGAAGCTATTCAGATGCTTCACCCAAGCCACTGACAGGTATAGCGTTATGGCCAGGAGAGTTGTCTCCAAGGCACTCGAGTTTAGCCAGCGCCGCCGTGGAGGAAGAATCCACAGTGCGACTGCCATCAATATTAGTGTCGAGCAGAACTTGAGCAGCTGGTTGCGCCTCTGTGAAAACGGTCGTTAAACTAAGACGGGAAGTCATGGGCTTCGACATTAGAGATAGTAAAGCATGATGGGCCCAGGAACACCAGATTCCACCCTGTGAGTTGAAACCCAAAATCGGAAAAGCCCAGCTGAAGGAGCGATAAGGATTTTGGTTAGGAGTCAGCGATAATGAAGACGACCTAGCAGTATTAACGACGTGCACCGATTTCCTAGGGCGGCTCATATACTTTGGTCAGCTTCTGATCCTGCTAGTCGATAACACGTCCAAGCATGCTGCTTCTACGGACTTCAGTCGATACTCTTGGCAAGTAGTTTTAAGTTCATGGCTGAGGAGAGCAGTGGGCGTGAAGTGAATAAGAAACTTTATGTAAAAGAACAAAATCCCCCTTGAGATACCCACTTTCGAATGTGAAGAGACTAGAATGTCTCGAGCGCTGGAAGCAGGTGCGGTTGAAATAACCCCATATTCGTTGCGCGGCTGACCTCTAAACGGCCTCAGGAAGAGATCTTCGTGCCCAAGATATGCGCAAGCCGCCTGAGTGTTAAGTTCAAGAAACGGAAGAACGAGCGAAGTGAACGGTTTATGAAGCAGGGGGTTGCCACTACGCCCAAGGGATCTGAACAGCATAATCAGGCAGGATTCATGCTCATAAAGCTAGCAGACTGCAATATGGTCCATGAGTCTATTGCCACTAAATGTCTATGCGATGGAGCATCAGGGAGGGAAGAAGCTGCAAATTAAATCTACCGCTCGAGGCGAAAGCTTAGTTGCGGATTCTTGCACTCTACAAGATTGAACGAGAGGCAGTTTTCCAGGAATCAGATATATAAAAATCAGCATTCTTCAACGGAAAGGTGAGGCCTTCGTCTGAGGGTATTGCGCGCCACGATATGATGGCATCCACGTGCAAGAAACAGTGGGATGACGAAGGTTCAGATAGATCGATGAGGAACAGTATCAATATCAAAGTGTCAAGATTTGTCCCAGTCTGGGGTCCCGATATTACTACACGTGTGCGGGAACACTTGTCTTAAATAAAAACGCAGAGACAACTACCAAACGGCCGGCCTTTCGTCCAAGGTATCAAGGTAGGAGAAGAGTCAAACTGGGAATCTAGAAATAACGATAGAACGAGAAACTCCACAAGAAACCATGGGGAGATTGACGTACATGGCATCGACTTTGATGACTTGATCAAATAAATGTTTCAAATTATTAGCAAGGTCAGTCACACAGGGGCGCTCTCATGGGATTTTAGGCTGAGTTAAACCGATTAAGTTATACAACTCGAGGTGGTCTTGGAGCGCGTGGTCTATCACGTTCTGCAGAAATCTTGACGCTACCGGAAGAAGTGCAATCGGTCTACACCTAGTAGCTCCGCCTCGATCCCCACCATTCTGATTAGGGATGATAACCACGGAATTTCAATCGAGTGGCTGGATTATTTCTACGAAGAAAATTCATAGTTCTACAAGAGTGCTTAGTTTTCTACGCGAGCTTTGAAGATAGCTGGGTGAATGCCGTCCACCCCTGGACAGTTGTCTAGGCTAAGTAGTTTGAACTTCTTAGTGATGGATGCCAAAGTGAATGGTATAACTGATGGCGACGGAATAGTAGAGGTAACCGGGATAAACACAGAGGAAACAGCAGAACCATCTGTGGAAACTGAGGCCTGCTTGAAGCAAAGAACCTCCGCTGATTCTGGGTTTCTGGTTGTCGCATGGCCGCCTGAATTCTAGTGATAAGCCACCTCGAGAGTTAATGAAAAAATGGAAAGATGATAACAGGCCCCGAGTTGGTCGTAAACGTAAACGTTATGCAGGATTCATGCGACCGCCTGTTAGAGCGCACTAGCGAACTACAACGGTTTTGTGTTGCCTTCCACAAGGCCATAATAAGCGAAACTGGAAAGGATCAATGCATTCTAAAACGGCGTCGCTTTTGTGTAGTGAACCGACTGACGCCAACATGGAGAGAGGAGTGGCGGAGTTTTTGTCAAAGCCTACTTCAATTTGACCATCACTCACATTTGATCACAGCCTTTGCATTCAGATAGACTCTCCAGCCAGCCTCTTTCGAAGTGAAACCAAATCCCCGACTACTCATCAGTAATCTAAAGTATCTTCGTGCAGTTTCAATTAGTTCAGTGAGCTCGACTTGTCTTGGAAGTCCTAATCGCGGGGTTATCGATTGGAGTTAACTGGATAGTTACTGCGTCTCCTCTCAAGGCGATGGGGCAACCTGATCATCGCTCACAAGCGAGAGTGGTTGAGCGCTCAGATCTTATTACTCCGTCGTGCCTAATGTGAGGTCAATGACGCAGTGGTCAACACGGTTGCCTCATGATTGGAATGGCCGGAGTTCAAATCGCGGCCGTGGCAAGGATATGCACTACTGACGAGCTCTAATGGGAGCGAAACTCGAGTCTGGTGCATGTTTTCGAAGGAGGCTGGCTGGAAATTCTATCTGAATGCAAACGTTGCGATCGAATATAAGTGATGGTCAACTCGAGAATAAAACAAATCACCGTCTACTCATCAGTAAAGCCTACTTCGTTTAAGGGAAACAGGGGTGACAACAGTCGTACGAGTAAATTCGGATGACCAATGGTGGTCGGCAGAACAAGAGCAGAACTGCAGTTGGTTGAGAGAGCTTAAGAAAAATGAGGTATTGGCAACACAGGCAGCTTGAAAATAAACTATGCTGTCTCAGAAATGGTGGGGTAAAATAACTTCAGACAAAAGAATAAAATCGTATCATTGCATGTTCGCTGAAGCCAGGACAGGACGGCGGTTTGATAAAAGACATCATCAGTGGCTCGATGGTAAATAAGAGATCAGGGTGAGGCTGGGGAAGATCACGAGTCGTGCAAGTTATGTAGACTACAAGCTGAATGAGGCGAGCTTTCGAACAAGACGGACAAATCAGGCAGAAGGGGAACAAAAATTTCTGGTCAAGCATGCGCCAAAATCCCCGTTCGGAAAGTTGAAATCTCCAAGAACCAAGGTATTTATGCAGCCAATGGTAACGAAGTGCGACAATGTGGAAGTTAGTGGGGAGTGATTTGGAACAGAATAAGGCTGACAGCGATAAATTTCTCTGACCAACACCCGAGTGGCTGTGTCACGTTGGACGGTACTGAGAACACAATCAGGTAAGGATGACAAGAGTGTCGACCACGAGGGAAGAGAGGGGAAATAACTGACGTAGAGAGAGCAGCATCCTTTGATTTCACCAGCTTCACCAGTTCCATGAACGATCGTATCATGTACCGACTTCAAAGTCAAGTATGCACGGGGTCAACCAATTCTCAGTAGCCACCCCTAGATGTGATCTGTGAATGTCACAAGGAAGTTCGAGCTCCCGTAATTTATCCCTGAGACTTCGTGCACTCATATGCAGGCACATTCAGGAAGAGAACTTGGACCACGAAAAAGGTGTTAAAAGAGGTCTTTTTATGGCTTCTCATGGGGCCAGTCTTGTTGGGATTTTTGGAGCTTCAGGCGTGTCGGCAGAAGTGTGGCCTTAAACCGGGTATGGATTGCAGTCGCATTCTGGCTGAGGAGATCGAAAGTGTGTGGTGTAACAACTTTACTGTGTACTTATGCTCGATAGGACCATGTGGGACACGGTCTAGATCTTTGACGGGATCAGCAAACAAAGTGTCTGCTATGGGGATCACTATCATTTGCTCCCGTCAGATCGTCTGTTATGCATGACCGGCTTGAAAGAAAACAACGCTCGATATGGTGAAAAGAACTGTTTCACAGGGATTACTTGAGGATGGCGCGCTTAGACAAGCGCCTAGTTACCTTGCATGGAATATTATTAGGGCCGATCGGCCGACGGCTAGCTGGGAAAAGCCAGTCAGTCACACTGAAGATAAGCGTGGTCGTGGCTTCTTTCTATGTACCAAGAGTACTACTAGTTCGGAGAGCCTGTTTAAGCAACCTATAAAGGGGTTCCGGCAGAATGGCGGCCTATTCTTTAAGAATCCAGCAATAAGCCTTGCCTGAACTCATCCTACACTATGAAGTAAACTCGTACAAAAAGCTCTCAACCTCTGGTACGGAACAGTCAACGGTATGGAATGAAGGTCGGAAGACCCTCGACAGTGGAGCGAGTTGACAGTTTGGCGGTGCAACGTTCTAGGTTGACAGATGGTGCTCCCTAAAATCTCGGCCACCACTGGAGATACAGAGAAAGTCTACTTGTCGGACATTTGCACAAGTTGAGTTAAAGACCCATTCTTTTTCATTCAGTGCGCACGCCTCGATAAGAGTTATTCTGCAGTGGCCTTTAAGAAGATCTTTTTCTATGCTAGTGTGACGTACCCGCAGGTTACCCGCTCACATCTATTTCAAACAGTGTGGAAAGCACCTGTTTTCTCTGGGTTACCCGTGAGCTCTTGATCCGCAGAGAGCTGGGAACAATCATTGGATCAGGCAGAGAGGGAATCTACTCAGAACGATGGCCCATCTGGACGCTCACACACTGTGTTCAGGCTCTCCGGTCTATCTCCACCGATAAGGAAGTCGAGAACTTGACTTAATATTCTGAGATGACGCTGATGTCCAGTTTGTACTGGGTTTACCAAAGTTACCTATACTTAGTTCAGCTTCCTGCATTAGTATGCCTCTGAGAGCACCCACGACTGTGACGGTCAGAGGGGAAAGTATCCGCACTTGGTATTAATCATGGGACCGCCAAAAATAATACAGGTCACAGGCACTAACATCAAAGATCGTAATCTTGTGTATGTCACTGATACATGAAAGCTTGCACCTTTAATGAGAGGCGTGGCAATATGCGTGTGAAAATGAGTTTGCCTCCTTGGATTTATACTCCCAAACATCAAGACTGAATTTATAAGTGGTGCAACACCGAGGTAATGATGGCGAGAAAAGAAAGCTTGACTAACTTGAGTCTATGAAAGGATGGCATTAAGGAACCTCATTTAAGCCCAAATTTCATATGATGTCTGGGAAGAGAAGTAGCCGAAATTCAAGCTTCCTCAAGCAGAAGATAGTATACACGGTGAGAACACAGTCCAACTTCTAGCAACCAGACGCACGGCCCTAATCGATGCAGCATCTGGTATTCTCTACCAGAGAATTGTGACTCCGGTGGTAGGAGATCGTGTGAAGCTTGATCAAATATTACGACTCAAATCTAGTTGTCCCTTTGAGGGTCGTGACGTTTTCTGAGGTCTCGTCTGGCTCTCCTCTGCGTAAGAGAAAAAGAATAGTTTGATTTACTTTTGCTTCATATCCGTTGCCCGTATCAGCTCCGGCAAACTTATAGGAACATTCTTGAGTTTTCCAAGTACTTTAGCATCTTCCGCCAAATTCCGGCCCCAGCTCTGCACACAGTGCCCTAAGTGTGATCGCTCATACTTTCTAATTATTGGCAACAGCAGTTCGTGTTCACCTGGGGTGGAAGTATTCCCCAGTATATACAGCGTACAGTTCGTACTTCCAGCCACTTCCACATAATGTTTGGAGGATTGAAAGTCCCCGCCACAAGCAGTCGTGGTTCCTCAGATATCTCCACTCTTGCCCAACTCCTTCTTTTTCCATTCTCCATCGAGAACCTTGGCCAAACCCAGCCGGTTTCCATGGAGCGACCAAATGCGCCTGCTACATTCAAGTGTAGCCGACACTCATCTAACACCCTTCGAACAGTATCTTGATCCTTGTGTTACGTTTGTTGTTGGGATACCCTACAACCCTCACATCATCGGCAGAAACACCCAGGGTTTCTGGCGAAATCATAAGTAAGCACCGGAGACGGCAATGGCTCAGGTTCTTGCCCCTGGAATTCCCAGTCAACCATCGCAACCATTTGGGCACATCCCTTGTCGTCTATAGTTGAAGGGTGCGATTTCTGAGAAGTTCCTGTGTCCGTTTTAGTGGTCTTGAGGGAGAACCAAAACATTTAGTCCAAGGTTGAGCAATCGGTAATTCACCGACCGAAATGCCCTCCCAAAATTCACGTAGGGGACCTCAGCGGTCTAACTGCTGGTCAACAGTCTCGTGATTCAATCAAGAAAACAAACCAGTTTAATGAGACGAAACCTAAGCCGCGCAAATTTACGTTGCCCAGCGGATAGAAGGCTGCCCCCAATGGAATGCATCGTAGTCCCCTACTAATAACTTTTTTCAATAGTTTCTGGATAATTGACAAAGTACTTGCCGGTCGGCAGATTTTTAACCCCCTCATGAATGAGTAAAACCCCTGTCTCTGATCAGCCATCTCAAGTGTTGGTCTTCTGGAAGGTAAAGTTGAACAGGTGAGTGAGAGGCTGTCGCAAAATATCGCATAGATGGCTGAGTATCACGGCACGGATACGGGCTAGACCCATCGCCTTATCCACATCTGATAAATTCAGCATACCCCTGAATTCATGTCATGTCTCTCTCAACCGCCTCCATTAAAAGTCCTCCTGCGGACACTGTGCTCACCACAGAACAGACAATCCCAGAGTTTGGGATTTGTCGTGTCGAAAATCCAACGCAAAACCTACATGTTGTCGATAGTGACTCGACAATATAACCAGCAATACTAGTGATGCCAACCAGCCTCCTCGATACGGCGCATTTGATCTCTACATATATAAAAAAGGCCTCGGGTTTTATGATAACTCACTGCTGGACTGGTCCCGCATTCCTTTGTAATTCAGAATACTTCTTTCTAGCCGCCTTATAGTGGCAAAGCCTGGTGATACCACTCAGAAGTTTTTACAAGACCAAAACTTCCCTTTTGTGTCTATGCACCTTTTCCACCATGCCCGTTCACCCCGGAGGCGTCTCCTTGGGGTGACTACGTTTCAAAGTGGTACGCTTTACAGTTAGTTGTATAAGACTGTCTTTGATTATATATCTCGCAAAGTTGGCGTCGTCGGTACCATAAGAGCTTACTGAACTCGACTGTTACGCATCCGATTTTTGCTGATGGACCTGCATCCCTCCGAGGGATCCGGAATATTTGGTGGGGTTAGGTATAGATAAGAGAGAACTGCAGCGCATAATCCCCGGTCACGTTTGTTGATTTTGTCGAGGTTTGTTGCGTTATTCTGAGATTGCTGGGCTTCGCTTGATGTTGAAAAGTGACCCTACGCTTTGCTCTCTACCCCAAATAAAACACATTACTCATCCTTGTTTTTACACCATCTACTTTGGCCGTTCCTCTTACCCTTATTTAGCCCGAGCCCTGTAAACATCTAAATGCCGAAATTATACATTTTTCCTCCATATTTTTCACTAAGTAACTTGCGAGTCCCACCGGTTCACGATACATGAACAGTCGTTTTGTTCTGACCCAACATATGACCATTTGTTTGAGTGAGCTCAACCCGTTCTATCGTCCACCATTGTTGATCGGCGTCTGGTTGTCGATTTGTTGTGCAGGCACTTTCTTTCTTTGTTTTCTGAGGATTTTCGCATTCGATGTGGGAGACTCAAGTTTCCTGTACATTGGTTCAATTAGTACCGTATTAAATCCAGTTATTACGAGCGCCTTCTCGTTAACCGTTCCGAGGATAGATCACCTCTGTCGTTGAATATTGAGAGGCACTTACTGGATCAACAGATTACGCGTAACTCGTTGTGAACTTGAATCGTTAGCGAACGATTCAATAACGCTTTCTCAAAGCCGTTCCAGCATTCTTGTTCTAAACCCCATCTCGGGGTCTCGCTCACGAAAGCACTCTGTCTAACGCTTTACCTGGTGACCTCATCAACCTATCGAATTAATATCCTATCACCTAGGATCCCTAGCAATGCCTTATTCGACGCGCCTTCGGCAGCGTGCCTCACCCTTTTGTCCACCTCACGAACATTGAAATATCCCACCACGAGGAGTTGCTGCGACGCTTCTACTTACTTCCTATGATATGAGAGCTGCTGATCATTCTGTCGGGAGGAACAGAAGCTTCTGTAGGCGTACAGAAACGCTAGATTTGTTTTACTACATGTTGTGGAATAACTCGGCAGTCGAACACTTCCCATCTTCACTTCTACTTCTTAGCACTGACCATAATGCTGCTCTATTGACAACAGAACACTCTTGCCCATTCGCCCTTCTTTTCTGTCTACCGTGTGGATCGAGTCGTTATGAGGCAAATATCATCTACCGCCATATCTATTCCTGGTTGTGTCTCAGTCATCGCAGCGAAATCCCCTTTCACCATCCTCTTTTATTCAGTCCTTAGATTACATCGACCGATATGAAGAGAAATAGCGCAGGACGGACGTCCTCAAGTCCTTCCCCACGAGAACTGGCTGGAGAAGGAAGTCGCTCAATTAATATCACCACAATTAATACTACTCATCAATAATAGGTAGTATTTGACGAACGCCGGGCATATACAACAGGTTGTTGGAATGCGGCTGAGGTCTCCCGATTAGGTTATCTTACACTCCATGGTGGGGGAAACAAGTCAAAGGGAATTTCTTCACCAGCACAATGACCCCGCTGAGTTCACCACGCTAGTGAGGAAGTTGAGAGTCAGGTTTGATAAGACATCTTCGAAACACTGAGTTCCCTTGGTCCAATTCATCCGCACGACAAAAATACAGATGTTCCGTGATGTGAACCTTATTCCCTTTCTCTTCGGTCGCACGTACAAAACGACTAACGTAATGTAAAAGTTTTGCAGCAACACGAAAACTAAACGCAAAGTGCACTAAAAGATTCGGGGTCAATTGTACGCCAACTATACTGACTGCTGGTGAGCAGTTGAGGATTTCGTTTATTTTAAAATTGGACCATCACTCAGCCTTCGCTCATCAGTAATCTGAATTATCTTCGTGCAGTTTCAATTAGTTCAGTGAACTCGACTTGTCTTGGAAGTCCTAATCGCGGGGTTATCGATTGGAGTTAACTGGATAGTTACTGCGTCTCCTCTCAAGGCGATGGGGCAACCTGATCATCGCTCACAAGCGAGAGTGGTTGAGCGCTCAGATCTTATTACTCCGTCGTGCCTAATGTGAGGTCAATGACGCAGTGGTCAACACGGTTGCCTCATGATTGGAATGGCCGGAGTTCAAATCGCGGCCGTGGCAAGGATATGCACTACTGACGAGCTCTAATGGGAGCGAAACTCGAGTCTGGTGCATGTTTTCGAAGGAGGCTGGCTGGGAATTCTATCTGAATGCAAACGTTGCGATCGAATATGAGCGATTGTCAACCTGAAAATATACTGACCGCGTCAACATCCCTTGCGCGTAGAGGAGTGATCGACTCTCTCTAATCTGCATGACCTCTATAAAAACGGGCAGCTACAGTTTCCGATTACGTAACAGAATACTGAACGATGTTGACGTTGGGGGCTCCTTAACTGAGGAGGGTGAGTAATGTCACCTGACGGCATAAGCCTGAGTGGAAGCCAGGTGCAGCATCTGAACTACATGAGGAGAAATGAACCCCAACAAATTCTGAAAGCAGGTAGAGTATCTATATAGGCAGCATTACCGGGAAGAATGGTAAACTCTATAGGCGCCCAAGAACGTAAGCTAGGTCAAACTTCTCCTCGACCGAAATGAAGCCCTTGTTCAACAGCGTGACGCTGCTATTCGATGTACGTGGGCCGCCGCCTAGAGATACACATGGGAGATTCGGACTCTCGAGGATTAAGAAGGTTAGCGTTGAATCATCCTGCAGACATCGAAACCGAGCGAATGCTGAGTTCACTCAGTCTATCCTTATGAGAATCTACGTGAATTCCTAGGACAGCGTTTGTGGTTGTTTTTTGCACGGTCTTTACCGAGGCCTTGTCAGATTTCAAGAGTTCTGGTGGTAGCGTCATCATTAAGAAGGGACCAAAAGTGGCTGTTGTTGAGAATTTTGAAGCATGCAGATTGAGGGCTGCAAACGGCTAGTTAAGAAGCGCCAGGTTGCTTCTTGGTACCTCGACATTGGTTCCCATGAGCTATAGAAAACATTAAAAACGGATATTCCCAAATCTCACCTATTAGATTTAACGTGAAGGGTAGTACGCTTAGGATAAAAAATGGCACTGGGGGTTTGTTATATACGCGTTACCCTTAACTTCTCGACGCTGAGATCACTTAATTTCAGCTAAGAGCCCAACAAACATTGTTTTTCATGGAGTTTGACATCGTCTACAACTGGCAACAGCAATGAAGTAGGTGAGAAGGTTATATAGCCCATATGTAAGACGGAAATAAGCTGGCCGAAGATCGGGTCTCATAAACCTCACTTTTCCCTTGGTGGCAGGATTGGTGGCATTGATTAAAAGGCGGGAGTGATGCCGCCAGAGAAGTCTGTCAGGGACACCAAATTTGCACAATTTATTAAGCAACATGATGTGACTTCCTTGGTCGAAAACCTCATCAACTTGAAGATGCGCAACATTCACTTCTGTTCATCGACCAGCTGACCGCACCCAACGTGCAACGGTATATTTGTGCAGATTTGTTGCACACGACTGCTCTCTGAAGAAGTCACACCAAGCACTGAGGCACAGACTTTTGGTTGTTAAAAAGCTGAAACGTCCAACAAATGCAGGCAGCTGGAGCGATTTTGTCGCACTGGTGAGATCGGCAATCGGTCCGTAATTGACGGGAATTTTATGGCAAATACTCTTGGTTTTCGAAGTCAAGTTGACCACTCTCCAACTCGTATGAACGTTATCCTGTTCGGGAAACTTAGTAAGTAGCATGTTTGGAGGTCCGACGAACACTGCTGCAACTTCGGCTAAAACAGAAGGACAAATTAAGCACTGTTCAAGGGAGCCGTTTAAGGGGTTGCGCGACATGAGTGGTGCAGACAGCGGAGACGTTTCCAATCTGCATATACCAACTGGATGAACGACGTTTGGAGCGGTGCTGAGCGCTGCAACAGGTGAGGCGTAGACGCCGGCATAATGATCAGGTAACGCATTAACTGCTTCAACGTCTGCACGACAGTCCATCTTAGGTTCTTGAAGTGCGGAACGCTTGATTCTGCCCCGTGAGTGGAAAGCATTTGGTGACATAAGCAGATGCAGGCAGTAAAGGCGTATTTCTCGAATGAGAGACTATGTTAATTCGAGTGAAACTTTAGGACTCTGTACTATTCGGTCACAAACACATCAAATGTAGTCTAAGGGGTCTCTTAGATAGGGATAAAATTCACTGTACGCCGACAGAATTTACAAAGTGGCTTCTGGGTTTCAGCCTTACCCGGGCTACAGTGACTTAAACGACTAGATTCGGAGAATCAGGAGGCCTTGCACACGGAGCATCAACAGAACGTGAGGGATCAGGGCATTTCTAGGCCAAGTACAAGAATTACGGTCCGAGACAATCTTCATTCACGCGCCCGGATTTATGAGACGTTTGTTAACTGGCTAATCGAGCATGATGCCGCGCTTAACGTGGGACTTCGTTATAACGTGGCCACATAACATCGGGGAGCTTTTACCTCAAGGTCACCAAGCGTCAGGTTCTCAATGATAAGAAGGTAATGTGACCGAACTCGGAGTTGACCGGTCCAACGCTGCATGCAGTCACAACTGCACTTCGTTAGACCCGCGGAACTCATGCATTCAAGGAGTTTTTCATTTCCTAAATTGCCGGAATTGTGCGTAAGTTATCAAGAAAATTGATCTCAACCAAGTTGAGTTCTTCCATCAAACGGAAATTTAAATATTTTGATAAAGTTATTTTTTCAGGCCGGATAATGGTTTGTTCATTTGGAAAAAGACGGAAGTCATTAGAGTGGGACAGCTTGGCAGCTGCCCGGACTAGTCAGCCACATAGAAAAACAGACGGACTTGTGTATTGCGGATGGCCTAGAATCGGTAGGCCGGGTAGACTTCGTTGAGGCATGAGCCTAAAACCCGCGGTTCCGCCTTTGCTACGAGTTCTCTCGACACGGAATGGATGCATATTCTCGATATCCAGCTGAGAGAAGCGCAGAAAATCAGGTCTTGGTGGTCGTGGTGTTACACAACTCCTTAAAATAACAGTTCTTTTGGCTTATTCATCTGATCAGGCAAATTGTGGATCCGTGTAAGGAAGTAAGACAAGCAGAATTTCCTGGTTATCTGGCAGTAGGTTGGTTCACAGCAGACTCTATCGAGCTTGGTCCAGGCTAGTTGATGTCACGGTATTTGTGGGCTATTTACAAAAATTGTCCAGCCGCCTGTATTCGTAGGTCATTCGCGCTTTATGTGCTGAGACAACTCGAGGGGGTGAAACCTCCAATTGTGTTAAAAATAGAACAAAAATTTCGACCACATTACGCAGTTTATGGAATGGCAGCCCACGTGGCACCCGCCGATTATCGAAGCGCTGAGCCATTAACGCACCGTGGTGATAGATAGATCTGCAGTCGATCACGACGCAATAAAACTCTGGATGATATTACTCGCATCTTTCGAGAAAGTTCTTTTATCGACAATATGTCAGCTAGGTTCTGTAAGAACGAAACTTTGGATATTCGTGCGTGAGTTGCGAACACTGTGTCAGAATACTATCTTGTGCAAAGTAAAGTCGACAGGTCGACAGCACATATGAGTGGTAGTTTCCAAGTAGGTTTCCGTTTAACCACCCGCCTTGTGAAACAACTCGACGTCAAACTCGGTAAGTGGTTCTGATTATCACGGGATAATCATTCAATAGTGGCTGTCAGTTGTTTAATTATCGCGAAGCGACATAATGTTTTGTTGTAAACGGCATATATTTCATTGTCCAACGCGACACTATCAATAACGCGTAGTATTTGTCAAAAAATTGCACACGCTATTCGTCATAGCAAATTTGAACACTCCATATTCTCCTATATAACGAGTGAGATTGTGTTCTTTCCCCCTACCCCATAAACATCCGTTATGCAAGGAAATCTTCCGTGATCAGAAGACGCAAATGACCTCGTCTTGACCAAGAATTTGCGAGATTTTCAACCTCAGGACAGTCGCCAACAATCGACGAGGTCCTGCGCTTCAGTTTGCATAATCGTTTGCCGGAGACTGAGATTCCCCGATGACTTTCGCAAAGCCGACTGACTTTAACATTATTCCGGCGCTGACCAAAAAAATGATGGCGGACCCACCTGGAAATGCATTTGGACGTATTTTCCTCAGTGACCTTGGACTATTGGAAACCGTAACATGCAGGCCAACCGCTTCCGCTTTGATTGTCTGCGGCACTTGTGGACCGAATTCGGGGCAATGCAGTGGCACCGGAGAACAACGTTCTTCCGGAGTTAGGGTTCCAACAAAAGTCCTGCGAAAGGAAACATTTTGAACAAGCATGAGCCAAGGACCCAGTAAGCCGTGCACACGATTGACACAAACGAAAACGAAAACGACAAAGACAACAGCAACACGCGATGCAAATTAACCGTAGGAAGTGGAATCTGCCGTTAGACGGCAATAAAATGAGAATCCATTGAATACCGGATGATTTTTCCCCGGAGTCGCCCAGGAATTTGAAAATCATTGATTTCCATAACAGAGGGCATCCGAAGAGTTAAAAAGATTTGTTTTGGTTAACCGTAAATCGGTTTGTTCTCCATGTGGTGCAGAGATCGAAATTAGCGATGGTAGGTTTTGTGATGGTATAAATGTGCTATGCTGTGAAGAATTTTTCCACGTGTGATTAATATTTGACGGATGTTATCCTCTACTCCGTATCAGGTTATGGATTATTTTCAGGGATTGAAGGTTGTCCATGAGGTTCGAGAATTTCTTAGCCTCAGCTAGTTCAAAAGTTGCTCAGATAGGTACACGAAGGATTACAGTGTTCTGTACGTGTTTGGTTGAAGCAAGAAATCAGGCAGTGGACGTTTGAAATATGATCATGTGAGTGTGAGTTCCGTTGAGTTTACGCGATAGATAGCGTTTCGCTCTTTAGAATACAGGCGTCGTAAGAACGAAAGCCGTGGATTACGACGCGTTTAGTGTGTTGAGTTTACATGCTTCCCATTGAACTGTTCCTGCGATACATGCTGCCAGTCACACTTCAACGTCGTTGGTAAAACTGCCAGGTTGGTTTTTTCTCTTTCACATCGGAGCACAACTGCCTTGCTGTACGATGCACACTAAAGGATTCGTCGGCTCATAGAAAGTGAAGTGAACGCACATATATTTTGCACGCAGAGAGCAAGTACAGTTATTCAGAAAGTTTCCTGATGTGGTCAACGTCGATGCCACCCATGGGACTAACCGCCACAGGTAGGTCCTCTTTCACCCCACAATCACCGGTGTAGCCTGGAGCTGTATCAGTTCCTCATTACAGATGGCATGGGCCATGATCGACCCGTGATGTACGTCTATGTACGAAGTGAGAAATATAGATTCTGCGTCATTTGTTTGAAACACTCTGGGAGGTGATGGGAGAACGCACACGTGTCAGAACTTCTGTGATGGACAAAGTGGTGGCCCAAATGCGAGCAGAACGAGTGGTCCTCGGGTGCGACAATGTTATGTTACTTCCATATTCGAGATGCTTTGAGGAAACATGTAAGTTGATGCAATAAGCCTTGTAATCATCATTCGAATGAACTCTTTCAGAAACCGATATTTGTTTCACCGCATGGCCACTTGTAATAACAAAAAGTGACTGATCACTTCTGTCTATATGCTTTGAAAGTTCAACCGGGATGTTGCAATAATTCGGCGAACAGACCTGAGCTTTATGAACCACCTTCTGTGCAATTGGCTATATATGAAGCCAAAGTGGGCCATCCATGCACAGTCGGACGTTGTTCACTTCGGAAGAAAACAACCGTCTTGAGGATGCGAATGGGCGACTAAAGAAGTGAACTCATCCCGGTGATCACTTGGCTGTCCACCAGTAAAATTTGATCACCCAGAGATTGGCTAATGCGAGGTTTGAGATGCAGTGCACCTACGGTCGAGACTACTGGGAGGTGATCAGCGTAGACGTGTACTTTAAGAACCATGGGTCGTGGCGTTGTGATTGTAGGGTGCACGTAGTCCGACTGTCAAGCGGGTCACTCCGAAATGCTTCATGCAATACAATGCTCCACTTATCTTTAAACCTCTTAGCTTTTCTGAAAACATGATATTTCATGTCGTCCGTGGTCATGTCAATGTAAAAGCTTGCCGATATCTTTGTTAGCATGATGCCAAGGCAGCTTACTCCCGATTAAGGTGAGGAGTATATCCGCTAAGCAGATCACGCCGATTTTCGCCCGCGATATGCTTGGGAGTCATCAACTGGAGCCCTGTCTAATTAGCCACGGCGCCTTTAAATTTCAGTGGTTTACAGTTACAAGTGGGGATGAGCATAAACTCCAGAACTTATCAACCGTCGTCATCCATTTAAGAAAATATCGAACATACAAGTTCGGAAGAATGACCTACGTTTACGCAGTGCATTCTTATCGATGATTCATTGCTAAATCATTCTGTCTACCAGATCACGAAACTCCAGCTATTTCCTCGATCTATATCGTCATTGAATCAGCGCGAAAACTCAAAGATTAGAAACATTCTTTTCACGTCAGAAATTTGAAGACAGAAGACATTCGGCTGATATTACATGAATTACGTTCGGACAAATTAAGTTGAATTTTTACATATTCCTCCATTACACTTCGGAAGATTAGCTGTTGCACTGGTAATTCTAATCAAGCAACGCGGAAACCAACAAAACGTTGAACCGCCCATAAAGTAAGGACTTCAATTTTGCCCGTTTTCATCCATTACGTTTGCATTCGTACTCGTAGTAGCTGTCTGACTGTTCAAAATTTATAGGTTACCGTACTGTTGAGTTCTTAAGCACACTGTCCAGCCGCGCTTACTTCCAACGGCCAATGTGATCGGAATCACCGATTGTTAGCTGAAATGCAACGTCGCGGCGGACATACAAGCCGAAAAGCGGCCAACGTGTGACAAAATGCTATGGTGATTGATGCGATATCTCAAAAACTCGCATGCATGCTGACCGAAACTACATTTTTTCACTGACCGTGAAAATAATTGCCGCGAGTTAATCTGAAATATGTCGCAAGTGAATCCTCTCGTGAAGAGCAGAAAGCAGCCCTCTTGCATCGTCACTGAAGAAACCCTCCAGGATTTTGAAGCCATTTACTAAGCCAAGCACCATGTATGCAATCCAGAACCAGCCGAATGTTATGGGCACTCAGGACTTCAGGATAATTCAATCGATGACTGGAGGATGGCAGTGGGCACAAAACAAGTTAATCTTGACAAAAACTTTGAAAAGAAGACAGTAGGCTAATATTACACGATTTGTGTCCGGACAAATTTTGTTGCATCTTTACGAGTGCATACTACAGACCATTTATATATCAGTATGAGAAGGCGAACAAGACACTAGAGAATGCTAATTGTCTGGGTGCACAATCACTGTCACTACCAAGGTAGCGACAACGATTATCAGCTCTGTATAAGTATCAACCACTAAGAATAGCTGTGCAAGTTAAAACAGTTTAGAGAATATATATAGCTTAACCTGTTCGCCTCATATGATTACATATATATACGAGCCTCTTCCGATTCCAACAGACAACCTGATAGTCTTTCCGTGTTGCTGAACATCTTGCCATTCTACACAACGGCCGTACATACTAAATCGACATCGGAATTCGGCTGTAGTCATGTACTAGCAAAACCTGTGAATCGACCACTTTTCGCGTTAAACGACAACAATTATTCATTAGAGGTATAAATTTTATTAACCAGCACAAAATTGTGAATTCTATAAATATGATTTAGCCAGAAAATGTCGAATTACATCATTCGTCATACTTCTCATGACCATTTTACGTTATTCTGCTTATCACGTAATTTTGCCTTCCACTCTTGATTCTGCGATAAATTCTAACGCGAGAAAACATTCCATGACAACCGGGAAGTCGAAATACCGTACTGGTTGGACAATTCGCGAAATTCCGTCGATTTGAGGAAATAACGGAGTCCAGTCCAGAAGATCGTCCAGTTCTCCGGAAAAATTGGTACCCGCCTATCTTCCTTCATCTTCCCAAAAGTTTCTACATATTTTTCCAAGGCCGTCTACATCAACTGATGGCGAAATTCCTCGACTATTCATTTTCTCCATCCTGAAAAATCCTTTTTCTGGCATGACATTGAACATAAGGCCTACGTTAGCCTTCTGAAGCTACAATTGATGTAACAACTTAACATTTTTCATCGAATATTGAAAATCTTGAGGACTATTGTTTCAGAAGCAAGTGAGCCAACTGCCTCTTCATAAACTAGAGTTTTCCTTATTATTTTGTCCGTTTTATTACTCTATTTTCATAATTGGTGTCTTTCACAATTAACAATTGTGTGTGGTGTGTAGTTCACGTCAAAATGTGTGTACTGATCACGCTTATCTGAGCGTGTTTTTCACAAATGGGTTGAGGAATATACCAGTATTATTGTTATCATTAATATTAAGTCTATTCATAGCGGAAACGGAGTAGTGTTCACAGCGAAATCTTCTTCACCACACTTTTTCTACCACTCAAGTTGCGCGGATCAATAGCACCGCAGAATGATGCGCGCTGAACTACGCTTTTCTCACTTGTACTTCCACATTATTATTAGGCCGGTGCATACCCCGATGGAATTTGTATTCCTTCACTCTCCATGCAGCTTTAAACCCTGACCAACCGGTTGACCACGGCCTTTTTCCAGATGCCATCGAAGTGAAAACAATGTGTACAGTATAGAGGAGTAGCATTAATTGAAGTCAACTTTTTATGCATTTACAGAGTGCAAAACTCTAATGAGCATCCAGGTGGAGAGCGCCCGTTTCGTCGACACCCACGATCAACTTATTTTCGTGGGAAAATAAGAATATAATCACGTTACCATAAGGTTACCGCGTTGGTGTCCTCATTGCCTTGTAGGAAAGCACGTTAAATAGACCGTTTGTCCCGTGCGCAGTGTAATCACCCTTTACAGTATCCTCTGAAAACATTATAAGGAGTAGTTGCATATTCCGTCCTTTCATGTACTCGTCCTGGTCACGTGGAGAAATCAAGGTATATGGCATACCATACCTACTGAAATATATTCAGCTGTTTGCGTTTGAGTGCAAACGTGTTGTGTACACCAGAATAGGTAATTTGTGCAGTGTCTACCCCTTGCATGATTCCTTCCACCATGTTACAAAGTAGAGCTTCAAAATTATGAGCAATGATACCCCGGAAATAGTCAGTCCTGAACTACCTCAACCGGTTATTTATCTTAGTACTCATCAGCGCAATTTTGAACTTGGATTCGCACATTTTTCTATCGGCATCCTGTAACCGTATTACTGACATCGCAGGCAGAGGCAAATACGGTGTCTTTTTGTTCGCTAGCCGTAGTATTTCCGCAGTCATCCGTTCTACGGTTCGTTTGCACAATGCACGGTGTTCTGTTGCACACTGATGCCGTCAGCTAGCTTTGAGGGAGTGTATCAGGTGCATATGCGCTTTGTTATCATTCGAATTATTCAGAAATGTGAAGGCATCTTCTGCC
Organism: Paragonimus westermani; assembly: GCA_008508345.1. Taxonomy (NCBI): domain Eukaryota; kingdom Metazoa; phylum Platyhelminthes; class Trematoda; order Plagiorchiida; family Troglotrematidae; genus Paragonimus; species Paragonimus westermani. Next base: position 64,260 of record QNGE01002672.1, read on the forward strand.
ATTTGGCCTTCCTACCTTCCTCTTCTAAGCCGCTTCCTGCAGGTAATGGAAACTGGAGGGAGGTTTCCTCATTACTGTCGTTATGGATGATGGCTTGTGATGCGTACATAATGCATCGGATGGGTCGTGGATGTCGCATGCTCAAATGTACCCCTGTGGGGCAGCATAACAGAAGTGAATGCCTTATCATGATAGGCTCAAACGTTCTTCTATTTGCACTACCATCTCCCACGCTGTCATCGTCGGTGAATCGTGGTAGTTTGCTGGTAACTGGTTGAAAATTACGACGATCAAATAAGATCAAACGTTCTGGAGGTGAGCCAATTTTTATGGTGTCGTCGCTGGAAGACAGGTTACTGTATACGTACCGCAGTTTTATTTCTCTGGCATGTTCAAAGTAAAGTGCGGTGAAATACTGCAACGTTTGTCATAAAATGTCCACACTTACTTGTGGTGGCCAGCATGATAACTAGTAGCTCCGGATTGTCTCTGTCCAGCTGCAAGTGTTCCGGCGCATACGTGTAATACGCACTTCCAAGCAATCAGAAAAATCCGCTGTTGTTCCGGCAGCATCCAGACAGACGTCTCTGATAACGGCAACATTTTTGCCTCCGTCAACCTCAATTTTAACCAAGCAGTAACACGTTTGTTCGTCCACATTTGAAGTTTGGAAGCTATTTTGTTAGTATGAGGCAACACTGTTCACGTAGGCGGAGTAAAAGTTCACAAGCACATTTTAGTAGTTCATGTTTTTAATGTTCTGTCAAACGTGTTCATAAGTGGAATAGCAAGCGAAATGGATTGTGAGGTAGAATGGACACAATTACACAGCACTTCATAAAGAAGCGGGTGGTATACATGATCGTCCACGTCGTTAACATAGACGATGTGATACCACGCACCAAGAAGTCAACATTAACACCAGTAGGTTCATAATGCAGAATTGGTTGGTTAACATCAACACTTTAATGCCCAGAACAATTTGGGGTTGTTTGTGTGCATTGGTTACATTTTCGGGGATAACACATGGGGGAAGTGAACCGTTAAAAAGCAACTTCGGTTTTCTGCATACAATGCTATGGACTTCAACATGCAGCGATCGATCAGTCGCAGTCACTTTGGCCACAGTACACTCCTCTTTCCACCTGCGATATAACTGGGCCACCAGATCACCTGTGGAGTTTAGCATGCGTTTGACGTGATAAATGTGCGACTGGAAAGGAACGAGTGAAAACTTGTCTAGTTTGCCGTGGTGTCCGACGTCGTCCACTAAATGTACAGCTGAACACATTGTATGTAAGTTCCATTGCTCCATACCTATGGGAGAATTTGTAGACAAATTTACACAAACGAGAATTACTATACTCACCTAAAGATTCGCAGAGAACAGGATGAGCAGAGACGTAAATGATAATGGATAAAAAAGTTGCAGTAATCCTTGTGAGTTATGGATCTCCTCAACAACAACAGCGGTCCAACAAACAAAAGAAGCTGCCTGCACTTACCAGTTTTCCAGTTTTTTAATTCTAACCGTCTTTGGCACATCATTGGAAAGTCACCCCTCAGCACACGGAGGTGTGCCGCCACACGTGACTACTTTTTCAATGGTGTCCATCCCCAAACACGCGACTTTGTTACGGGCGAAATCCGGCCAAGATGATACCAGCTTCCCCAATGCACCAAGGCGAACGTAGGGCATGTGATCATGTGAAAAATAGCGTATCGTTTCCAACGGTGGAGCTTCGAACGGAGATTTTATGTGCTTCCTGGTATACCGAAACGACCCGTCGGCACGACTGAAGCAGTTGTTAGAAGACATCTATCCTTGTGATCAATCTAGACATCCTTCTGCCTACAGCGGTCACAGCCAGCGCATTCAGAGTGTTCTGACTTCCGTTTCAAGTAAGCCTTAGCTGGTGAGTTGCAAATAGTTTTACTGACAGTCAACTTCATTTTAGGTCTTAGAATACCTACAGTAATTCCGTGTGATGTCAGATTGGAGAGTTCAATTACCAACTCAGACAGACTTTCCTTCACATTTCAGGGTTTGTTGCGACCAGCAATAATGCCAGTCGTGAGGTGCGTAGCTGTCGCTGGCGTAACTAATCTACAAAGTACAGGCCATAAGTGCAATTTCAACGACGTAAAAGTTCTGACTTTTTCCATGTGAAACTGCATGACAACCTCGTAAACATTCAATATTGACGTATCACGTGACAAACGTAACAGAGCAGTTTGCAGACCGGAGTGAGCTCAGTGTACACTTCAAAGAGCAATCACGGATTGTACTTATCAAAGAACGAACGTTAGTTGGCATAAATCTCGCCGCATACTTGGTTATCTATAAGAGCGCTGTGTTTGCTCTCCTGGGAATCTCATTTTCTGATACCAATTCTTTCAAAAATTCTATCACGTCAGAGACTGTTCCACATTTCCGTGCGTTTGACCATCTACTAGTAACTGTGACAATGAGAACAACGTCATCTGAAGAGGGAACATAACATATGGAAAAACTCACTGTTCCTCGGCACCGTCCTAAGAATGCCGCCTTCACACCGACCACTGGAGTTCATTGTCAACATTTACCACCGTGTCCAACGATCGACAGTCCTCGCAGGTAGAAACTCTATTGAATCCTCGTACGTTCATCGAGTTTGGCACGTCCTTGATGAGCTGTAATGAGCAGTAGATAGGCACATATGAACTTCAGTTGAACACATGGTAGGCCAACACCACAAATATAGGAACGCCCTATCGAGTTGTTTTATTATCATAGTGCTCTACCGAACGCGTCCAATGCACACCACAATAGTTCACATAGATATAAACAGGAATTATGGGAAACCTTTACAAATATACAGCATACGTAATTGTTTGTACCTTCGTATACTTCTTGCCGCTTTCGTCTTCACACAATCGCTTGCAGTGGTAACAGGGCAGTGCCCATGAAATCAACTCCCTAAAACGATGAACGCACAATCCGCAACTCACTTCGATAATGAAAGCCTCGGAGCTTGCCAACCACCGGTGCACGTATTACGTAGATGCAGTCGTGTCGACAGATTTACCCACCGACGAATGGATGAACCATTTAGCTCTGGTCGCAGCTACGTCATATGGCCTAACGGATACACCCAGTCGAAAAAGCCACACGTGTCGATCAGCCCCCATTAACCTGCATCTTCAGGCATTTAGCGGTGAGATTCCAACAATTTGATTCGTCATCTCCGCAACATCCAGCAACATCCGTGCGTAGATGGCAACATGCAGGGCATCGCAATTCACCAGCTTACAAGTCCTGACTATCCATTTTACGCGAAATTTTTCCCTGATTGTGGTCATGGGGGAAGACCTCGAGCAATATACCGATCACGAACGGCAAGCAACAATACCGCAAAAAGAAATGAGAATCGACACACAAGTACCGGGACCTGACTCTTGTAACTCAAAACCCCCTCAACGAAAAAGGCGAGACAGTGGCGCACAGCGGCTGTGTTCACAAGTTTTCGGCAGCCTAGTGTCTCTGCCACTCAGCCGACCAATCAGAAACACCCGCGAAGCCAGAATATCCGAAAATATTGGCCGGGATTCAAATTCCCAGAATAAAAAGATCAATCTTCCCTTGGCAAATATGGCGAGGTATTGTGGGAAAATTGCTTTTGCCCGGAATGGACAGACTTGTGTGAATGGCTGTTGGGCGATACCCTCTGTTAATCACGGACGACCAGTGGTTGTTCGAGCAACGCTTAGTCCTCTCGCAAAGTCTATCGATACGCTGGATCCACGATAGTCGCGTCTGTAAGTAACAAGCGTCTATACACTCTGAGCCCGTCGAGCAACCAATTCGGATCCGCAAAGGGAGACGGTTGTATTGGCGAGTTTCTTATTAATAAGGTGCTAATCTTTAAAAACGATACGATAAACCAAATAGTGGAAGACAACAACAAACCTCGATATAGAATCCACTAAATATACAAGTCCCGAGACTGACGGTTCACGTAAGTATGACCGAATGCAACAATCACGTAATGGCGAAACGGTCAGGCGAAAATCAAACCAGGGTATATATAAACAAAGGTCCGACAAAGGAAAGTAAGGAAGGAAAACTACGCGAAAACAAGTTTTACAAGCAAACGGTATCAAGATTTGGCAATACATCAGGATCAGCATTTATTTGAGAAATGATTTGTCACGCGCGTAATGTGAGCGGTAGTGTCAAATCGTAAGAAAGCTCGTGATCGGTATGAAGAATTCCAACGCAAGAAGACGAGTCAATGAGAGGAGGATAAATATAGCGGGGAACGTGGCCACCGACATTCTATTAACACAACGATCATCAAACACTCACGCGAGCAGCTACTTCAACACCCACTACGTGGATTCCATGTTGTGTGATGTATAAAAGTCTTCCCGGCATCATGGTTAACAGTGTGTGTACAAATGTGCGGATTATTGGGACGAATTTTCGTGCAGTACAGCAGGCAGACTGCAGCACAAAAATTGTTTCGATAATCGCAGCTACCTTAATATTCTTGATGATTCTGGTATCTTATCTAATTGTGTCTTTTTCAGTCTATCTCTTTAGCAATCTTCGACTTGTGCCTTACCAACATGATGTGTTTCGTTGTGCACTCTGTTTTTTTACGGTCAATGCCGACACACGGGGGTCGAAGCCCCCAACCAATTCTAAAAAGTGGTGAGGCAAGCGTAACTTCTCGAACTCACCTCTGAGGCCACCTCTTGTCTCTTGGTGAGTTCGTGCCGTCTCACGCTATCATACATAGTATGTTCATCAACGCACATGTAACCAGTTGTTTTTTCTGCTATTTTATACGTTCAGGGTGTATTCGCTTGTAGATTTTCTCAAACCGGTTCAGTTAGTATATGTCGTTGCTCAATGTCTGGAGTGTCACCTAAATTTGTTGATAGCCTCTCTAGTGGTGCTAATGCCCTGGTAGCTTCTCCAATTTTGGAAACTGCCCCAATTCTTTGGTCAATGTAGAGTAGAAGCAGAATTTTTCCACAACGGAATATTTTCCGAGCAAAAAGGGTTCCGTCAGTTGCTAGCCAGGCTTTCGATTGAAGTCATCGTACAGTTTCGCAGTGTTGCAGTTAACCAGCCGGTTGGGTAAAAGTACTAAAACCTAAGAAGGGCAGTTATTACTTGGGTGACACGCACCGAAAAAACCCGAATGTAACAACTTTTCGGCGACCTTAGGCTAGACGACAAACGCCCTGCAACGCTGCTTACGGAAAGGTGGCAAACTATCGGCTACTCGCACCTGGACGAAGCACTCTTTTTAAAACCATGGCTTAAAATACTGTCAGAAGCAACGCAAGCGGTAGTCTCCTTTGATCGAACACAAACTCATGCCTAGACAGCGAAAGTCGTTGATCAATTCATGCGGCGTTTTCAACTAACACGTGGGCGCTTTATTGTACCACACCATTTTACACGTCCTAACGTAGGCACGCGCAGCCCCAATGATGCGCTTACCTCAAAACGTTATCAAGTACATCAAAGCTTTGCTGCAGAACTTGGACGAAATTTCCTCAACCCATCCTCCAGGCTGCCCACTTAGTATACCATCTAGAGAACACATAATGCGATCAAGAACCAACTGTTGGGATCATGTACGTTTTGGTAGCCAACCCAAACAGTACATTAAGCTTTGCATCAATGTGTCATCAAGACGACGGAAACTCGGCAAACAATGCCGTCGCCACGGACTCTTCCTGTCGCCCCATTTTTGTACGGGATTTAGATGCCGGGTACAAGTTCCTGGTTGATATCGGAGAGGTGTTTAGCGTGCTTCTGTTCTCAAAATAAGAGTTACCAATCTACTGCAGTCCACGATTCCGCGCTGAATGTGGCACGCCCATAGCTACTCGCGGACAGCGATCATTATCTGTTAACTTGGGTCTCCGGAGGAAATCCCGCTGGGTGTTTACAATTGTCGCAGCGTCTTTCGCCGTAACTGACATAGATTACCTCCGGCATTTTGACTTTCTGGTCGATACGAGATGCCGATTGTTAACTGACTTCAGCACTAGGCCAAGCACACCGGGGACGCACGCAACAGTTGTGGCCATAACACCTATATATGCCCAACCAGCAGTCCCCAAGTAATTTGTGGGTCCCTTCACTAATTTCTAACGGTTCGTCCGCACATCAAACATTATGACGGCAATGACCTCAAGTGTCACATTATATCCTCATCGATGGTTTATCTGTCCCCGCACGGTCTCGCCGGTTGGCTCTCGACAAACTCAAACTCGCCAGGACGGAGTTCGAGCCCACACGGGAACTTGAAGTAATAGGCTTCCCGAGAGCCCATGAACCTCACCGTTGCATATGGTCCTTAAAAAGTTAGGTGATTAGCGCCCATACGGTGGTCCCCGCGGGCTAAACGAAGTAAACGTCTCTGACAAGTGCCCAGTCCCACACACGCAGGATTTGACTACCTAATTGTGTAAAAAACCCTATACAACGAGACAGATCTGGTAGTGCTTATCATAAGGCCCCGGTGGCTGAAAAATATACTCTCACAACTGCAGCTATAACCCTTTTTGGCCTTTTCGAAGCTCTTCGAATGTTGGTTCGAGCAGCGCAGCTCAAAAGTTTCAGCGCCTTGTCCACGGAGTAACGCGTAGTTTAGAATTTGTCAACCGTTATCTAGGTGATATTCTAATGGCCATATCTTCACATGAAGGAAACCTTACACATTTCCGCAACTTACTGAAACATTGGGCCCAACATGATGCTGCGGCTAGCTCCACCATGTGCAAACTAGGTGAGACCACAATAGAATTTCCTCCTCACAAGATCTCAGAAAATTGTACCTCCGCACTTATGGACAAGGACATAGCCATTCATGAATAGCCTGAGACAAATTCCTTCGGGCAAATCCATCGTTTTAGTGGTCTGGTCAACTATCATGAACGTTTCGTGTTTCATTGAGTGCATGTAATGCAACCAGTGAACAATAGAAGTGAGTGTAAACACCGGTTCACACAGGATGAGCGCAGTACGTTTGCTGAACTCAAGGATGAGGCAGCGAACTCAGCTCCCCATGCTCACCCCATACCGAACGCACCATCGTCAACTGTGACCGACGCTTCGGACACAGCTGTTGGTAGTGTTTCACAGCAGTTCGTTGAAAACCAATGGCAACCATCAACTTCCCCCTCCTAACGTGTACAACCTTTGGTAGAGAACTGCTAGCCATCTCTTTAGGCACCGGCCACTTTGGCAATCGAGTGGAAGGCGGAACATTTGCTCTTTACGCCGGACGTAACCGGCTAATCTATTCTTTTAAAACCCCATTCGATAGGCATTTCCCAAGGGAAGTTAGACACGCGAACCATATTTCTCAGTTCATGAGTGATATACGACACCTTTGAGGTACCCAAAACACTTCAGCGGACGCTCTTTCATGCCTTCACAGGCTTAGCATACCTGCTGACAATGGTTTTTAATTGGCAGCCGTAGCTTCCATGCAAACCACTGACCCCTAAACCAAGTGTCCTGGTCAAAAGAGCTCTCTCACAGTCTAAACCGTACTTCTGACATCTTCAGAGGGGACATTCCTCTGCGGCACTCCACAAGACACACCTTATCCGATAACGCCCGTATCTTTTCACGGCGTAGCGTCCAATACATGACACGGTCCCTTCCTGGCATACACATTTCAGCACACTTATCATAAAACGTTTCGTATTGTCTAAGATAAACCAAGGCGTCCGCAATTGGAGCCGTTCACGTCTCCAGTGCCTACTTTCCAAGGTCCACCGTCATACAGAGAGCCCTCGCGATACTTTTCCATTGCCATATGCACATTTTTTCCGAGAACACATCGATCTGGTGGGCCACCCACCAATCTCAAATGGCTCCATTTATCTGTTGACGCGTTGTTATCGCTTCACAAGATAGCCTGCAGCCATACCTGTAGCTAACTCCTCATCGGAAACGGTAGCCAACACCTTCCTGAAGAGTTGGGCGGAACACTCTGATTGTCCAACACTGGTAACCACAGATCGGAGCTCACACTTGGAACGACATATTGCGTTAGCGATCGGGCGCATTTGCACTACAGTTTACCATCCGGCAGCAAATGGGATAACTGAGCGCTGTCACATCTAACCGAATGCCCCTCTTAATGCGCATGATAAACCTTCATGGAGGGAAACAATCCCGCTAGTTCTTTGAGAACTGCGAAGCACAGTGGAAGAGGAATTGAATGTCATCGCATTCGGACTAGTTTTTGGTTGGACTCTCAGGTTACCCGGGGAACACGTTCTACCTGCACCTCAGCACCGTACGGTTACAGCAGCTGTGCAGCTTAATTGGCGCACTACATGCGGAAGCTACGCCAAGAGCGGCCTAGAGTGCAACCGTTGGCTGTACACTTGCACACTAAAATGTCTTCGTGCATTCGCGTTGTGCCTCGCACGGATAACCTGCGTCGACCACTGGAACCCTTATACACCGGCACTTATCGTGTCCGTGCAAGTGAGCCAAACATTTCCCCGTTGGCCAAAACGACAAACGCGAAGTAGTTTATGTCGACAGGCTGAAACCAACAACTATGGAACAGCCATCACTCACATCTCCGTCGACAAGTAGTGCTCCTCGATCAGAACTCCTGGTAGCGGCAAAAGGCGTTTCATCCCCGGACTCCCCTGAGGCTTTCGATTTTCCCTCGACGCCAAATACTGGCTCCCTCTACGTCTAGGCATAATCGATCCGCTGGGGAACCTCAACAGCTTGCAGGTTTTGATAATAATAATAATAATAATAATAATAATAATAATGGTATATTCCTCAACCCATTTGTGAAAAACACGCTCAGATAAGCGTGATCAGTACACACATTTTGACGTGAACTACACACCACACACAATTGTTAATTGTGAAAGACACCAATTATGAAAATAGAGTAATAAAACGGACAAAATAATAAGGAAAACTCTAGTTTATGAAGAGGCAGTTGGCTCACTTGCTTCTGAAACAATAGTCCTCAAGATTTTCAATATTCGATGAAAAATGTTAAGTTGTTACATCAATTGTAGCTTCAGAAGGCTAACGTAGGCCTTATGTTCAATGTCCTGCCAGGAAAAGGATTTTTCAGGATGGAGAAAATGAATAGTCGAGGAATTTCGCCATCAGTTGATGTAGACGGCCTTGGAAAAATATGTAGAAACTTTTGGGAAGATGAAGGAAGATAGGCGGGTACCAATTTTTCCGGAGAACTGGACGATCTTCTGGACTGGACTCCGTTATTTCCTCAAATCGACGGAATTTCGCGAATTGTCCAACCAGTACGGTATTTCGACTTCCCGGTTGTCATGGAATGTTTTCTCGCGTTAGAATTTATCGCAGAATCAAGAGTGGAAGGCAAAATTACGTGATAAGCAGAATAACGTAAAATGGTCATGAGAAGTATGACGAATGATGTAATTCGACATTTTCTGGCTAAATCATATTTATAGAATTCACAATTTTGTGCTGGTTAATAAAATTTATACCTCTAATGAATAATTGTTGTCGTTTAACGCGAAAAGTGGTCGATTCACAGGTTTTGCTAGTACATGACTGCAGCCGAATTCCGGTGTCGAGATATGCTAACGAAATGTACTTATTATTGGAGATGACTTTTTTCTGCATAACTTATGCAAACATCCGTACTCACCGTTTTGTTATGGTATATCGGGACCTAGCGATATGCTTTTGTTGAGAAATAAATATTCACTAGTGTGAATGTTAACAATCTACCTTCTTATTATTTCAGTCTTTGGTTACTTTGACACGTAACGAAAACTGCAAACTCCTTGTTTTGAGTTCTCCGCCCTTGGGGACACCTGATGCTTTATCATGTCCGAAAACAAAATGGCGCTGTTCTGGATCATGTTTATTCGTTTGCTAATATCTTTTTTCTGAAGTATATCAGTTTTAAACAGATGACCATGGAGGAGAGCGAAACAAAGGCAGAGACGCCCAAAGTTGTGGTTTCTATAAAGTCGTCAGCTGCTGATTGGGCAGTCCTCTGCCATTGAGAAGAAGCGCATCAAAGACTAACTAAAACAAATGAAAGATTACCTTTACAGCAACGACTATTTCTGTCCTGCCCTCTCCGAATTTTAGCATTTCCCACCCCATGCTATTATTCCTCTACGCTCATTACTCTGTAACTATGATCAGCCGAGAACAAATAATACATTTTGTCACCTCTATCTCTAGGATACTGGAGGCCTGTGTAATAATTACTAAACTTCTGGCGGGGAGGTATGAGGCGACTATAGTGAATTATTTTGTTTGCCGCACCTATCTGTACACTTTTCTTTTCTTGTTTTTATTTACTTCCGTTTTATTCAACCTATCCAATTTGCTCTACCCGACTCGTGCCTTGCTTGCTTGACGCGTTTCTCTGGGCACCCTATCTTCTAAGGTCGATACCAATACATGGGGGTCGACGAGTCGAGTCTTTATTTGTCATTATCCATCGGTTTTTGATAATGCGTACTGACCGGGTATTATTCTACTGGACCAGTTCCAACAAGACCGGAGTTACCCCTAATTCGCTATACCGTCTGTCTCCCTGCAAGCGGAGGTTATATTCGTCGGTTTCCAACTGCCGGATATAGAACTTTTGCTGGGTATATAGTGGGGAAGTGTCTCTCAAGAATGGGGTATCCAGACATAGCCATGTAAAATGAGAAAAAATGACACTCAGGAGTCGAAGGACCTATGAGATATGCGCACCAATTACAAAATCAAAAAGTGAAGTTATGCCGACAACTGTAATATGGAAAGTGGATCCTCATTTATCCAGTTTTCATTTAGCAATCAGGTATGTAGGGTCTCTTCATTTCCTTCCGCTTGGATCAAACTTGAATCCAGGTTGCAGGGTGGAAATTGTGCATCCCAAATACCAACGTGGCATGCAGTCAATGACGCTGAGAATATGGATAGTACGTTGAAAACTACAAGACAAGTGTAATAAAAAGGCAATAAAAACTAGACTTACGTTCGTTGGCAAATACTTGAAGTCTAAATTCTTGGACAACCTGAATTAAGCAATTCAATACTTATGCAGCAGAATGGGGATGATTTTCCTTTCGCAAACGAACACCTAGAATCTGTGATGAAATGAATGTGGTCTAAAATGTTAGTGGAATGGTGCAAATGAGTTTTCCGAGTTATACATAGCAAAATGCCATATTTCGGTTAGCCTGAAAATATCTGATAAAAGGTTTTAAATGGTGCATTGTCGGTAAACCAATTCCATCCGTTGAATCGGCAAAGTGGTGAACGGCGGAGGCGCCTTTAGAAGGATATTCCAGGTGAAGTACCTAAAATATAAATAATAACCAACTGACGCGCAAAATTCAACGAGAAAATTTTGCGAGCCCTCTTACCAACACTCAATAGACAGCCGCATGTGCTAAGGAAAATATAGTAGAACTGCCGTCAGGCTACTCATCCGATAGTGTGGTGTACACATGTGTACACCGTGCTCGTCTGACGAAACCCTCCAAATGGTAATTTTTACCCTTCCGAATGATATATTAACATATTGTAGTCTTGCAGATCACAGAAGCAAGGCATCCTCGGTCATCCATTACCTTTCTGACGAATGCCAAATCAAAAGGGCAAACCCGGTCCACTCGCACGAAGTTCAGGCTGGGAAGCCTAATATATATCCCAGGAATTAGCGTCCGGCCGTGAATGGTGAGCTGTCTGTCTGTCTGTCTGTGAGATGATGAACCATTCTAAGAGTGCTCGTGAAATTCGGCCGTATATGAACAAAGAGTGCGTGATTAGAATGCGTCGACGTGATTCAGGCAAACCTTTGGAGTAGTCACGATGAATCAGGTGATCGCAACGAAATTTTTGAGTTGGGGGACCTACTGCCGACAGGTGTGACTGGAGTGGGTGCCACGCTCTTCACTCACTGCTGATCAAAGGAACTTCTGCCATTCATAGGACAGTTGCCGCTTTGCGAGGGATAGATCAGTTATTCTCGACCCATCCGGACTTCTTGTTGCACAGTTCAATCCCAGGTAGGGAGGTTTTGTAGGTGAACGGTCGAGCATCTTCCGAGAACTTATGGCTAGAAAGAAACAACGAACAGTTATAGTAAACATCACGAGTAGTTCTTTCTGGACTCGGAAGGGGTTACCACAAATCGGGTGCGATTTATCAGTAAAAGCTTGATAGTGAACTCTTATTTCGGCCTGTAACATTTTCATCACAGCATATGATCCTAGGGGGCACCACCCAAATACAATCCACAATCAAGAATGCACATGTCTAACAAACTAAGTCATATGTCTATAGTTTCCAAAGAATCTCCCAACCTTCCGTCCAGTGAACGCAGGAAGTGCAACCATGAACGTCGTGTGACTGACCAGCAGTTGCCGGAGATTCAGTTAACTGGAGATCCAACGGAAGCAGCTCGTATTAAACGAGTTGATGACAGCATGCTTGAGCAATTCAAAACGAGAGATTGGGAAAGTTTTGGACTTCGGCGTGCCTTGAAACCTGCAGACTGCAAAGTTAGCCGAGTATGGTTTCGAAAGAAAGACCCCGTGGATCTGGTTGGAGACAACGTACATTGGGCGTAGTGCACTCAATGCTGCGGTTAATACCACTAACTGTCTACCAACAACTGAGAATTTGAACCGGTTTACACCTGTTCGGACTGCGACAATGTGAACCGTAAAACATGACCGACCCTAAGGAGGATGGAGAATAAACGGGGCTTTCCAGTGCCTTGTGAGGGAACCAAAGCCTTATTCACAGCCACCTAAAAATGATTTAAGGAGCTGCATTCATTTTCTCATTTTTCGCCAGTCAATTGAAGTTCACCGAATCGCTCCTCAGTGGTTCCTCCGCAGCCTCACCAGACAGCTGAGTACATGCGTCTGCGTGGGTGAAGAACGTGCGGCCGAAACCGGTGAACGCTCACGGATCGAATTCGAATTGTATAACAAGGATTGCCGCGGATCTTTTGTCGTCGTTCTGGTTTTCGTCTGTGGAAGTCTCGTGCATGGCTTACAGGGCCTTTGGACATCCTCTGCTACCTTGGCCTGGTGGTCTGTCTTGTGTACTGTTTTAAACCACGGACTGCGCCGCTTAGCACTTTGATCTCTGCTGGTTCAAATATGTCAGGTTCGCCAAGAGGGAACAACCAAACAGAAGACAGATACATTAGTTAGGTTCTGTTTCGTCGTGATATCTGTTTTTGCCTGGCCTGACGTTGTGAGTATGTGATGCAATTATCTATGCAATATTGCTCTTCTTCTCTGAGTGTGCTGAACCTCTTGGGATGTAACTGCCGAACCTGTTCTAGGTGGTTGACAGTATCGTGTCTGCGTGTGTGCATCACCTTCTGCCTTGGGGTACAGGGTTTTGAGCCAAAGGACTCGGTTGACAGTCCTGATCGCCCTCTTTTCTAGATTTGGACATACTAAGAGTATCATCAGTCCACGTATGCCATAATGTCACAACAAAAACCGAATAACACTCTGCATCGGCTGTCGCGCAAGATAAACCGGGTCGCCCTATCTGCCTTGCCTGGCAAAGTGGATAAGCAAACATATGCTACTGTCAGAAGCTCACCATCATATTGCCCTTTCAACCTGAATCATAGAGCAGCTAATGCTGATCCCTGTCTCAGTGCACTGGAAACTAACCTGAAGTAGGCCCGGGGAACTGACACGCCTTACGCTGGAGTATGGAAAGTTCACACACTGCTGGATCGACGCAGCGCTGGAGGACGGCCAAAACGGCGAACCTTACTCATCGCCATTGACCTAACTCGCTATGAATTCGAGTTGGCAGCCTAGAATGAGACAAAGCTTGCAGACCAAGGTGAGTTGCGGAAAGCACGTGCTGGATAATGTACCAGGCAGACAATGCTCGGGGGCATGGTGTCTGTTTCGCAGTCGCTGATCTCATAAATTTTTGATGATGGGCTAACCGCACGGCATCAGCCCTCGAATACTGTCCCTGAGCCTGTAACTTGCTCGAGGTAAGTATGCTACATTTATTAGTGTTCATGGTCCAACGATGTGTCACCCTGGTGATGCAGATGACCAATTCTATGAACGGCTGTCCGCCGCGACCCGATCGGCGCTGGTGAGTGACCAGCTATTTGTTCTGGGTGACTCGAACGATTGAGTTGGGCGCGACTCAGTAGCTTCTTCGGGAGACCTCGGACGCTAAGGCACACGTTTGGTCAGTAAGAACGCTGGTCGCCCGCTCCACCTTTGTGTTACTCACGAGTTGACTACCCCGAACATCCGATTCCATCTGGATGCGAGAGATATCACGATGTGCTCTCATTCACAGAACGAGTCTCACCATTTGCCTGACTACGTGACTGTGCGGCAGTGCACATTCGTGAATTGTGTAACACGCGGGTGATGCGTGGCGCTGAATGTGTCGCAAGTCATAGGCTGTTCAGGACCAGATTGTTTATCCATGTGTACAAGTTTGGTTATTGTGGACCTCCAGAACAACGGCAAAAGCTGTATATAAAATGATTGGAGAACTGAGAGACGAAGACCACTTTTCAACGTGTGGTTGACTCTTGCCTGCACGACATTCCCGTACCCACAACCCCGAGGGTATATGAGAACAACCGAAAAAACGGGTCACGGCAGTAGCCATCGACGTGGTCAGTGTCAAGCGCTGGAAACGTCCGGACTGTTTGAACGACAACAACACGGCTATTTTCAGTCTGGTATGAGGACGAAATGACGCTTTTGCCATTTCCACGATGAAATCAGACACCAGAACGAAGAAAGCCACGTTTCGGAGTATCCACCGTCAAATTGTCCAGCGTGTTCGCGGAATTGATGACAGTTGATGGAGAAAGTAAGGTAAGCGGATACAGGTCAACGTGGATCATCGGCAATACAAGGAGTTCTACGATCCGCTTAAGGTGAACCTCGGTCTATCTATCCAGTCTGCCACGGTACTTGTAGACACAGAATTCTGCTGCTCTTGCGCCCACCCAGATGCCATTACAAATGTCTGCCACAAACCCTTTGACAGCCTACTTAACCGCTCTGCTACCATTGATTGGGTGATTATAAACAGCCCGCTGCATCAGGCCAACAAACCTTTACTTACAATTGTCTCGTTTCCTATAGTTGCAGACAGAGATTGTACTGATCACGCTCATCTGAGCGTGTTTCTCACAAATGGGTTGAGAAACATACCATTATTATTATTATTATTATTATTATTATTATTATTACGCAACAGCGTGGCCGCAAATGAGGGTGGACTGCCAGGTGAGATAATGAAGAACGGCGGGCCGGCGTCGGAACTCGCTCCACCCCATCTGTTTTGCTCTATCTTATAGCACGAGGTGATGCCGTAAGAATTAGAGGGTGCCTCTATCGTGCCCTCGTTTCAAAGTAAAGGTAGCAATAAATGTGCCAACAGCCATCGGGGCATCAGTTTTTTGGGCCGTACAGTCAAGGTGTTTGTCAGAATGCTTTTGAACCAGCTGAATACGGATGTCTTGCAGACAGATATTCATGAGAAGCAGTGTGGATTCCGGGTGAGTCGCAGTACGATCGACCTGGAGTTTGTTGCCTGACAGCTTCAGTTGAGGTGCTCGGAACGAAACCAGCCCCTGTATGCCCTCTTCGCAAATTCCCCCAAGTCCATGAGCCAAGATACGTTTTGGACGGTGCTTGGTAAGTTTGGATGTCCGAGTAATTTCTTCAATATGATTAGGTTGTTGTATGAGGACTTGAGAGTGGAGTTACAATCATGCGGATCGACCGCTGATGACTTTGACATTTTTCACTGGCGTGAAGGAGGTATGTGTACTAGCCCTAGCCATATTTAATGTATATGTCTGTCATGGTAACAGTTCCCCTACCGGGCTCTGAGGAGGATAGTGCTGAGGCAGAATGTCTTTCGGATGAGTGTCTTCTGAATATCGGATGGTTCGGGTTTCCAACCCAAGTGCATACCTCAACGATGCGTGTGCTCCTATTTGCAGATAACAGCGCACTATTTGCACATGGTGAGGAAATGCAACTACTGGTAACAGTCTTTGCGTCCGCGGTATTCAAGTTTTGATTGGGTATCAACGCAGGCAAGACTTTTTCTTTCAGCCCTCTCCTGGTGGAGGCGCAAAAAAAGCAAATCCACTTCAAACGTGCGTCAATGGAGACACTGTTGAGGGTTGCACGAATTTTCGCCACCTGAGTAACACATTGTCAACCAATCTGTCCATGAACCGCGAGGTAAGAGGTCCTGTGGCCGAGGCTAGTGTTGCCTTCGGACGTCTTTGGGGACGTGTCTGGAAAAACCACAGCCCAAAAATGGCCACTGATCTCTGTGTCTACCGCTCAGTGTTGTTATCCATACAGCTGTATGACAGTGAAACATATATGTTGTATCAGCGAAACTTGAGCTCTCTGAGCCGCTTCCATGTGCAATGTCCGAGGCGCACCTTGGGTACGCTGTGGTCAGACATGGTTCCGAACACTAAGGAACTGTGGCGAGCGGACGTGGACGGAATGGTAGTCCTGCTGCTGCTGAATCAGTTTTGTTGATTAGATCACGTCAGACAAATAGGCGACGGCCGCATTCCAAAGCAGTTGCTGCAAGGACTAGCAAAAACAAGGAAGCGATACCCTGGTGGTAAAAGGCTAAGATACCAGGATGTGCATGTAAGTCCTTCACGTTGTAGCATTGATTTTAGATGTTGAAAAGATTTGGCGTTTAACCGGACGGCCTGGAGAAATACGTTTTGGGCGGGCGTTCGAAAGTTCAACGAGCAATTACTGCGCGGCCTCAAGCGGGAGCGTGCGGTACGCAAAGAAACCATCAGCGCCATAGGTCGAGGTGACGTGACAAGTTGGCGGCGCGATGTGTGTGGCTGCGAATACGCTGGCCGTTTGGGGTTAGTAGGTCACCAACGTACTCATAGTACACGGTCGGCGGAGAGGCGACGAGTACTTTAGGCTGGGTAGGTCATATCGGTGTATTCATTATACTTCTATGAACGACTGCATCGGCCAGCATCCTGGTCGTTAATAAGAAATTGAGTGTCTGTGGTCTTCTATGCATTCTCTCCTTCGGCTTTGTTGATGTATTGTATAATGAATGGTCTGCCTGGCCTTTCATAGTACAATGAGGATTTTGCTTTTCATCCCTATCTTTTTTGAAATGCACTTACCTGCACTCCTATACTGCAATGCTTCTTGTATTACAATTCGCAAACCCTTCTTACCAGTTTAGAACTTGTCGTTGCATTCTCCCTCCGTTTAGTTTCCGAGAGATAAGAGTTTACTTTCCTTGTTAGCCAATCAACTGGCTAGCCAGCATTGGCCGGCTGGACAGAAAGGCCCCAGTGTCACACCTCCCGGTGTTATTCCCTCGGGTTTACACTGGATATGTGGTGTTTGGGTTGAACTGCAAGTGGTGCAGTGCAAACCAATCGCAGTGATGGATAAGAGCAGGCGTTCTTTGGCCTCTGTCACCGTGACAGGCTAATCCGAATTGGATACCGCCAACCGTATGGAGGAGTGTCGATACCGACGAGTACGTCACGCACTCCAGTGCACGACTCCAATGTGTGCCCGCTCGTCGTTTCGCTGTGTTAAACTGTCGTTTTTATCCGTTTGCTTTCACGTCGGAATCGCGTGTCGATAATACACTCTTGGTTCACTCGTTGCGTTGTTCGTGACGGATCGGTTTTGGTTTAATTGGGTCTACGATGTGTGCATATTTACGCATGTATGAATACACATGTATACATACACAGAAATGTGTATAATTCATATTATGTGTGTGTAACAAACATACGTTTCATTTGCCAAGTAACATTCCAGCAAACAACCGACTCTGAGATGTTGGTCAACCTCTGGCCAACAGTCGGCCACACAATAAACGAATCGGATGAGAATAAGAGCCGCTGAATACGACACTCACTCTGGTTGTTGGGCGCATGCGGGGAGCTTTCTGGATCACTCTGCCATGTTTGTATTTCGTGAACATGCTTCCCCAACCGACGCTATTTTGTGTAGTTTGATTCAGTCTGTGTTTCCAGCCACAGCGTGTGTGCGACTGCGTTGTGTCATTTGCAGTCTGTCGTCACTCACTCTTTGTTAACAGCTTTGTAAATGCAGTAGTTATATTCCGAATTCTCGACTTCGGTGATGCGGGCCTACTAAATGTCTTATACTCACAAGTATAACACGTTTAAAGTGCGGTCGGTTTTGAATGGTGGTCATGAAAAAGAAGAGAGCAAAGTGAAGCGATGGTATGTTGGGTGGGCTACTACCAGACGTACTACATGAGAGAGATAGGTTGCGCATACTGGGTGGAAGGTACGCATCATGTTGAGTGAGGGAAGGCTTCATACAACCGACATCACTGCAGCCTGCAGATTAGATATTGCTTAACTCCTCCGTGTTTTTACGCAGAAATATCCCAAGAACCTAAAAGAGGTGGCTCAGATTTTGCACCTGCTGCTTCCAGCATCAAATCTGTTGCCGAATCAAATGGTGTCGGAAATTTCATCCCAGTAGTGAGCTCTTCCTTTGCACAGTGTTTTCTGTCACAATCAGTCAATCATTTGCAATGTACAGTTCTTCACGTGCAATCCACTGCAAATCGTTTACATCTATTGACTCAGAATTACTGTTTACCCTGCTGAAACCCACCGTTCCTGACCTTCCAATTGATTGGCGCAAGGTGTGCAGAACTCTCCGTGAAACATTGATCGCCAGAGTATGTTTTACACATGTAAGCATGTCGATATACCTGCGGAGCGTCCACTACCGTCTAGGCTTTCCAGCGGTGACCAACTCACAAAGTAAGTTAATTTAGATGGGGTATCGTTGTTTAACCACCCCCTTACTGAGTTATGGCACCTAATCGGTCGCAATGTGTATCTATTCACAGGTACTCCGTTCGTCATCGGCTCGTATTGTGGTCGTGGGCACCGTCCACAGGGTAATGGATACCTGCAAAAGTTCGTGTCCGAAATGATAGAAGTACACAGTGGTGGCCCGAGGCTAAGTGATCTCCATTTAACCCACTATGTGGATATTTGGTGTGAGATTTACGATGCCCAAGCTTGAGGTTACACCACACAACCGAAAATTCACAACGTTTACTGCGGTTGCGATGGGTGTTTACAAAACGGTGACTGTTACAGTTCGCAACAGATGACGTTCCCTTCAACGACCTCCAACATTCGCACTCACTCACCGTTTCAAGAAAGACTTCAGTAAACGCATCACATCGAAGACAATTTAACAACACCTGTCATTGGATATGCTTCACGATTTTTCACTTCAGCCGACACACAATGTTTTATATGATGCGATGAAACGGCCAGCTCACATTTGGTGCTTTTCATAAGTATGTCTAGGCTGGCTTCTCTCTGGCGGCATGCAGTGGGCTGCTAAGAGGAATCTGGAGGCATCATTTTCAGGCCTACCCATGGACTTCCCTTGTACATGTGGTCAGTTTACCAATTTTGAACGAGTCAAAGCCAATGAGAGTCGCGTGATTTTATTATATTAGGGCCGCGAGGTCATGCGTTCATTCCAATCACACCTTGTGTATGAGGACTCTGAAATCTGTTTTTCTCCACTTACATACTATCCCATCTCAGTATGTATCACCCCCTAATTGACCATGCCCGGTTTTTGTCCGTTAAATTTGTTGGTGAATCTGTTTGTTTGTGGGGACAACCAGCTGATTTACAGTATGCACGTGCACAACCGCGCATGAGATTATGCGCAGCGGTTTGAACCGCTGCACTATTATTGGTCAATTTGTTTTGAAGGTTTTCATGAATAACATCCAACTTCTGGTGAAGAGGGAGGAGGAGTCATCTACTTAAATGCAAAATCGAGTATCTGAGTAATCTACGTTCATCCACATACAGTGTAGAGGTGCACCGGCTGATGACACTACCATGTGCAACCCAATTAAATGGGAGGGTCACACGTCCACCTTGCGCTCCAGGTGCTGCATTTCTCGAGCATCCCCGGTTAATCGTGTGTTGACAAGCAAAAAGCCGTACTTCATCCACCAAAACCAAAGCGACGTTAATTTCTGTGAACCCTTCGCGGGCTTGAGTGATTTCGTCACCCATGCTCCACCCCTATCCGACGTGTGCGTTTATGGAACCTCGGTTACACCCAAAACAAGTATGTTGAGTTCTTTGTCTTTCAGCATGCGCAAATGTGTTCTTTTCCTTGATGAGAATGATTTGGCTAGCAGTCCTCTCCTGCACACCTTGCAGAACAGTTTTTCGTTCTTTCTAATCTGCAATCGCTGGTGACTTACGACACGTCGCTGAAGTTGGAAGCTCCAACGTGTAAGGTTGCATGCTGCGGCGTTCAATTTGAAGATATGTAATACTGTTGAAATTTTTGATGCGATATGAGTCGCAGTTATTAGCCATGCGTGACTGTTGGGGCACGCGATGGCCCCGTGGCCAACAGTCAAGCAGCCAAAGGCAATGACAATATCATTATCCCACACGCTGTCACCTGTAGGCGAGTTTCAGTTGCACGGAGTTCGTATCTCGAAGAAAACTAGTAAGCTCTTTCATGTCGTTCCACTACAATCGAAGAAAGCTACCAAATAGTAGGAGATTATGAACGGAGGGCAGAAAGTGATTTGGGTTTCACTCATAGGGATACCACCTACGCTGCGTTGCTAGCAAGCAATAAGAGAACCAAGTAATCATACTCTTTACCCCTAATTACTGTTAGACGCAAACGCGTCGTATCGCGCCTTGAAAGCGACGTTCCACAGCGCGCGCCTCCTCCAAGGAAAAGTCAGGAATTTGTTGTCGCACTCCCTTATGAAACAGCTAGGCGCAATGAACAGGCAAGCTACGTTTTTGTCTGAATTCCGGTTGTCCCAGCACTATGTTAAGCCCGGAAATGAGTTAGCATGATACCATTTGGTGAAATAATCAAAAGTTACGGGAATATACCGCCCTTTCTTTTTCCTTCAACGACATGGACGTCCGATGAATCTTCCGGTGAGGTCTTTGAGCACCGTGTAAAACGAAGAATGCATCGCTTCGACAGCCAAATGGTGCATTTGGAGGGAACTGCTATGGTCATGGGCGACCGCATGATACGTATGGAGGCGACACCGAACAGCACTCAGTCGTATCGATCTTTAGCCTCCTCACACCGGTTCCCAGATGGCTGATTCAAGGATAGGCTAACTTGCAACACCATCCGGATTAAATTCCCCTTGACCGACCTGGAGGCACTAGAGAGAGTTTGAGAGTTTGTGTAATTAACAGACCACTCTACCAAACTGTCAGATGGAAAAACTATCATTACGTCACGTTTTTAAATCCGCGAGCTACCCGAAATCCGCGCTTCAATTTTTCGGAGAAGTGGTGGGGTGAAACGGCTGGGTATTAGTACCGAAGCTTTTTTGATGGGTACTCCGTTGTGCGAAGCAGTTGTTCGTAAGCATCGTTCACATCATCCCTTATTTCCGTAGGTGCTGTCCGTGGCCAGCGCAATTATCCTTCGAAGTCGAAGGTAAATATATATCACCTCATTAAATGGTTGTTCCAGGGAGCGGTTTTCAGGTGGGCTCCTCCATCTCAACCAAAGACAGCAGTTTGCCTGATGGAAAGGTCGCGTTTCAAGGTCAGTTGATGTCTTATTAAGCCGTGGAAATTTGCCTTCCGCGGACACGAAAGAAAGAACGCTTTGTGTGAGCCCGACGATGTTTCAACCAAAATTTTTCATTTCAAACGGCCGTCATCACCAGCATTAGCCAGTCAGATTGCGAGGGAAAATTGAGGGTAACTCGCCCTGCGACTGGCCGCGTTTGAAGTTCTTCACTTTAAATGGCCGTTTTCGATACCATCAGCCTATCAGATTGCTAGGCAGAAATGAATAACTTACCAGAACAACAGCGCCAGAGCCCGAAGATTCGAAGAATTTGCGACATTGTTGAATCCTATAGTGTTTTTATACCTTCCGTTATTTCAAAATACTCTTGTTTCTCACAATTTTTACCTTTCCCAAGTCCACATTTACACCTAATGTTTAAGCAACTTCAATCGAAAATACGGTTTTCTCTCGAAGAGTGCAAACCGTTTGTTCTTTCTCAGCCCCGTGTCGTCATCTGGCTGAAATTTTGGGAGTTTGAAGGCCAACGGAATTAACCATTCGTTTCCGCAAACTTTTGGACTCATCCGTCTTCATAGTTGCCTTTGTTACGAAAACTCATTAGGGTAACGTGATAGCTCAAATCCACTGGAAATTTCTCCATACACCCTAGTGGGCCTGTAAAATTAATTTGTTCACGAAGTACTGCGAGTAACTTCCCTTTTATTTTCATCACGGTCTCGCATTATGTTCGTACCAGAGCTGCAAATGAAGTTCGTATCCGCCAAAATCCTGGCCCTAGGACTTACACATTCAGCGCACTACAACCGGATACCAAAAGTTATATTGTCGGCCCAGGTGGAGTTGTATGCAAGTTCCACCGGCCTCTTGATCGTCATCCGTTCTGTGGTAGGGAGTTTCGGTTTCAACCCTGGACGCTATATGAGCTCCCTACTCAGTTTGTTCTGTACCGTTCTCAATGTATCTTAATTATTAGCCGGGATAAGGAATTTGGGAAAACTTATGGAGCTTGATTTATTAGGGTGAGGCTCGCATTTTGTTTAAGTTGAGGTGGATGTTTTGAGGGTACACCCTTCTAGACTGAGACAGACCTGTGAATAATTCATGGCCGATAAAATCTGCGGCCAGAGAGAGATAAAATGAGACATCTGAATATTTGGTCATATTTCAGTTGCTTTGCTCAAGCATTTGACCATCTCCAACTTCCCGAACGGAAATGATTACTAGCGTCAAAATTTCTGTTTCAATCGCCTGACAGTTGTTCAACCTTTTAGTTGGCGACGGGGTCAAACATCAGCGTGAGGAAAAAATGAGGTTTTCCTTAACTTCGCTTTTGTTGCTCGCAGGATGGTCGACTCTCTCTCCTCGACAGATGATGCCGTGTCTCTTGTAAATTGGAGAATGTGGATAGGGACAAAAGTTGTACCGGTCTGTTTAAGAGTAAGCTGCTTTTATCATTCATCCTACTTTAAAAAATCGATTACCTACAGGATTTCAAACCACAACAAACTTAAAAGTTATTTAAATAATTACACGTGACATTAAGGTGTTTTGACGTGCTTGGCTCAAGCGTAGAGCCAAGCGGAATACGTATGTGGATGACAGTGCGAGAATGGACGTTAGCAGGGTTACGTGATAGAGGAGCATCGATGCACCAAATACGAGCGAAGAAGAGCGACAGCCGTGGATTCCGACGCGTTCCATCAGTTTAGATCATATACTTCTAACTGCCCGTGATAAATGCTGTCGATCACGGTTCTATGCCGTCTGGAGGAGAACCACTTTGGCTGTCAGCAGTTTTGCATCGGAGTGCAATCACGCCATGAGAGCCTCCTTGTGCAGTACGCAAACTACAAACCGTTCACTCTTCTCAAGTGATGCAAATAACTCTAGCTACCCGGTCGAGTAAAACGTACAACTACTGGATTAAAGCCGTACGCCGAGGATGCTTTTGGCAAGTACATAATGCCCTTGGAGATTTGCAACGGTTGCGCTGAGGTATGCTGTGTCTGTCACTGGTTCGAATCCAGCCAAATCCCCGACTTTTCACAGTTGGGTCTTATTTAAAATCATACATCTGCCACACTGCTCATTAGTAATACAACTTCTATACTCTACACTCGCGACGGCGGATTCCAGCGTGAACTGTTTTAGAAATCCTGCCGGTGCTGTCGATTCCCTGAATCATTTGGTGGATTCCATGTGAGACAGTGGGGAGGGTGGATAACAGAGTCAAAATGTGGAATTTTCGAGCTCCTGGTGTGATTTCGTAGCTCAGCTGGTAGAGCGCTTGCCGCGTTGAGGCATGCTGTGTCTGTCGCTGGTTCGAATCCAGCCGAAGCCCTGACTTTTTACAGTTGCGTTTCATCTAAAAATATTAGCTTTGCCTAAACAACCGTATAGAAATTAGTGACACGCTGGGTGTTGCCAAAGAAGTCAACAACAGATACTCGCACATATGCTTTGCGTGAAAGCAGCGAACAACGCTGTTCAGAATCTTTCCCGATGTAGTCAGTGTCAATATCACACCGGAAAACAACCACCATCGGTGGATTACGTAACAATTAATATTTCTGCCTACAGTTTGAACTTACATTAATTTATCGTTATGGGCAACTCGCAATACATGCCTGTGTTCACAGTGAGAAATATGCTTCCCAGCTCCACACGGAACAGTTTGTGGCAAGTAAGAGCCGCAATCTTGCGGGAATTTTTCCAGTGAGCATGGTGGCGGCCCAAATGCGGTCAGCACGGTTCGTCCCTGGGCGCTGCACGATATTGTGCTGCTTTCACGCTCGAAATGATGTGAGGAAACACATAAACTGGTATAACGAACCCCATAGCCACAATCAAGACAAACCTGTTTCTAAGTCGGCATTCTTCATCACATCACCACTGCCGATAATTTGAAAGGGTGAGTGAACATTATTGTCAATTCGTAGTTTGAATTCCACCGCGCCGTTAAATTAGCCCGACTAACTGGCCCCTAACCTTCAAAACTTTTGATGTGCAGTTGGCTTCACATAAACTCTAAGTGGGCCATCCGCAAACAGTCAAAATTCCTTCACTTCGGAAGTCCAACAAATAATTAATTGAGGAATGTGCGTGGGCGGCTGAGAAAACGGCACTCACCCGAAAGGTCATCTGACCACAGCCATCGTCACAGCTAGCGGCTATTGCGTGGGATATGGAATCCAATCCACCTACAGCTGTAACCGTCGTGAGGTGGCTAGCGACAACCTGTACTTAAAGAACGTACTTGCTCGAACAACCGTATAACTTGCTTGTCGATCACATACACCAGTTCGTTCAACCATAAGTCGTAATCGCACAGTTTGCCTTTAGCCGTGCCCAACGATTTCATTTTCTGAAAAGCACGGACAGTTTTACTTACTTTAGGGCTCATTTAACTACGTAAGCTCAGGGGCTTTTATGTGACCGAGTCTGTCCATGTACGGTCAAAGTGAGCGATGGATAAACCAAACACGTTGACTAACGTGAAAAATGTCACATGAATTTCTAGCTACTTGCCCACGATTTAGGTAAACAAGTTTCTCTACCAGTTCAGCGTCTATGTGATCGTACTTCACATTTGCCTCATATGTCATGACTTATCTCGTTGATTATCAGGTGCATAAATCGACAAAAATGATCTGCTTTTCATACTACGCACGTTCGTTGTTGATTTCTTGTTGACTCCACTTCTCACCCGAATTACATATTTTAGCTATATCATCGATGTACGTCGTTAACAAATCGCCGCGACTTTTTAGTTCACCTGATAACAATTTTTTACAGAGTAGAAAAAAATTTCTTCAGGCAAACAGGTGTTACACACGTCCTAGTATACACAGTCACGCACGTTTCTGACGACACCACAAACTCGCCTATTAAGGACCTCTCTGTTTCAAGATTTACCGTCTGGGATGAATTTGCAGCAAAACGGATGGCAAAATGTTGATATGTGTACTAGTTAATGGCACTGTTGACTATCAATGTCTTCAAAGTGTCTGTTAATTTGGCAATCATACATTTTGCACTGCAGTCCAACTCCGAACAACCGCCAACTGAAAACGCCGCAATATCTCTTATTCTGTAGCCCTCGCCTTATCTTCTTGAAACATTTTATTGACGTACACCATCTTTTGTTCTGCATCGGTTTTGTCTTCGTGGATGAATTTGTTCTCACCAACATGCGTTGCGTTAGGTTAGATATCTTGCAATGGGTTAATCATACTTGAGTGGTGATCTACTCTACTTGTTCGTATGATTCGTTATGCATCATTCAGCCCACAATTGATGGTGGTAATGTGCACCAGTACAGTACATCAAGGGTCTATGATAACTTGGATACATGTCATTAAAGAGAAGGCGAATATAATTTTATTGGGCAGCTTCAGTGCAGCAGACTAAGGCCGATTACATTTTATAGTGAAAATATCAGCTGTATATTTCTCCACACATCTGAGAGAAACAGGCTCAGGAGCACATGACCATTGTACACATTGTAAAGCCACTCAAATAAGTGAACACCATGAGTGTTGACTGTACAATAAGCTACATACGTGAATATAACAACAAAATAGAAGTAACAAGAGGAAAATTCTTGGTTAAGGGGAAAGACCTTAACTGTACACCTCTGAGACAGGTCATCTAAATCCCCAGAAATTGAAACATACTGAGTAGTCATATCAATTGGCACTCCGCAAAATGATCACCTGCCTAGTGATTAGGTCCGTGCCAAAACTGGGGTGGATGTAGGATGGAGAGAATGTACTGTCAAAGAGTTGCACCATTATTCCATGTAAGTAGCCCAGGGAAAAGATCTAGAAAATTTTGTCGGGATGGGGGATTGGAACGCACATAATTTTGCGGGTGAACGGACGGACCTCTCGACTGAAATCCATCGTTTGCTCAAAATCCAGAAGATGTAGCGGAACCCGCGAAATGCTCGACAATTGCAGGAGTTGGAGTGTTCATACTGGGTGGAACGTTTTCTCGTGTGCAGTATATTTGTGAATCAAGAATGAAAAGCGGAACCATGCGATAAACGGGAGAACGACAATTGACTGTGAGCTACGACAAGCAATGCAGCATGTGATTTTTCAGCATAACCTTTTATATAACTTCAATAATAGTGTTAATTGATCAAATATACGCCAAATGCGATCACTTGCAATCATAATAACGCGGAAGAAGATTGATTTGCAGCTTTTCTTGGTATGTGAATACTGCCGAATCTAAATGTCGAGTTTCTCTACACGGCCGGTATGTAGATTGAGAAGACTGTTCGGCAACACAGAAATATTGCCAGGTGGTATATCAGGGAGGGAAGAAGCACAAACTGTGTTGCGAGATTTTCATTCAGGCACAAAAGACAAACAAGTAAGTTATTTTTTCAAACAGTTTCAGAATGTTTGGCTTTTGCATGGTGGTCTAGAATCAACCTTAGGTTTTAATTAAGTGTGCAGTGAGAGCGCACCAGGGTGGTTGGGTTATTACTAAAGAGCCTGTGTATAATGACAGATGTACGTGATGACCATAGACAAGTCTTTATTCACGGAGGGTTTAAAATCATAAATGTTTACAAGGTCTATTTTGAAAACGATGGCTTTGATCAGTGCTGGATATACGTGTTGTTACATCAGGCAACACAAAGTGTTTCCCGTCAGATATGAATAGACCCTTTTTCAAAGATATCATCCTCAGACGGATAGAGTTCAAAAGTGCGCATGACGTTCAATATTGTTAGCAAAGTCTCTGAGCTTCGTTTGACTTGATGTATATTCTTACTGGCTCTAACTGCAGGAGCTTGCTCCAGGAAATTTAAACGCAGATTTTTTTCGGGATTCTAAAGCTATCAAGGTGAATGTCTCATTCCTGAGAGCATATTTAGACTTATGTTGTAGGCGACTCGCGAATCTGACGGTGAATTTATCGCCATAAACCAGATTACACGTAAGTACAATGTTCAGCCTGATTTGCCGTAGTCAGTGAATCGAGTCCAAGCATCCGGCAGCGTCCTCCGTAGCTCAGAGAAGATGGATGGCCCAATAAACTTTTTGTGGAAGCAAGTTGAAAGCTTTCTAGAGATAGCCTACCAGACTTGTGCAGGTGGCTGATTATAAACGTGCAGTACTCAAAGTGGAGTCATGTGCGTGGGTTATAACGGTATAATCGGGCAGCAGGAAGAAATGGTGAACGTTTAACATAACCTTTCGTCCGCCTAGATGTAGGTTTTGCAAAACTGGATAAGTTTGAGTAGCATACAATTAAGTGGCACATTGGGTCGACAGGTGATATATTGTAACCGTCCAGCCTTATAGAATAACCTGGTACGTGACAAACATGTGCAACGAGGGTCAATTTTGTGGCTGAAAATTTCACCAGCCAAGTATGACACCAAGTCTCTAATGACGTGAAGTCCTACCGTATAACTTCTGAACACGGGTTGAGATCGCCAGGAGTAAGGGTGTAGACGAGTCTGATACTATCATTAAACAGGAGTAGTTTGCCAAGCTTGGTAACTCCACTAATACCGTTTATATATATAAACCCAGTTTGAACACTCCAACTCCTGCAATTGTCGAGCATTTCGCGGGTTCCGCTACATCTTCTGGATTTTGAGCAAACGATGAATTCCAGTCGGGAGGCCCGTCCGTTCACCCGCAGAATTATGTGCGTTCCCATCCCCTATCCTGACAAAATTTTCTAGACTTTTTCCCTGGGCTACTTACATGGAATAATGGAGGAAGAGTAACGTTCCCGAAACGTTTGCTTGTATCACCTCACTGGTGACTGGTGTGGGCGTTGGGTTATTTACCCCTAATTTCGCTGATTGTGTGTGGTCTGTAAGGTTTGAAGCAAACTAGCTAAGCAATGAATCACGTATGTCAAAATATGCTGTCCTGATCCGAAGGCGCTTATGACGCACACAATCAAAGGTCTTCTCCAGGTTTAGCAGCACAATCATAATCGAATCCCCGCGTCAGCGGATTTTGTGACGTGGTCAGGAAACTCCAGTTAGCACGTTTGCCGAGGAACCCTTGCTGGGAGTGGCTTATAAGCTTTTGCTATAATGAGAATTCAGTCATGCGATATTTTGTTATCCATTCCGGCATTCAAGCAGATTGAACTATGGTTAATGCGACGATAATTGATGGCGCCACTCCATGAACCACCTATATAGCGGGGCCCAATTCTCTTTATTTTCAGTGAATAAGGAAGAAACCCATGTTAAATAAAGTGTATCGCTATTAAGCAGAAGTAGAGAAATGTCTTCCACTCTGTTCTTGAGAGGAACAGAGTGAACGCCATCAGGACGAGGTAGATCAATAGGTGTGAGGATAAGTGTTTAAGAGTGAATGATCCTTGCATCAGCGGGGACATCGCTTAGAAACGTACATTTTCCTACCGGGACGGGAGAAGGCAATACATTTCATCCAGTGTTGAATGAAGCGGCAAAATATGAATTAAAGACCTCACAGGTTGTTACAGAATTATCTGCAGTAGTTTTTTTAACATAGCTGCTGAGACGGCACGGTCTCTTCGATAGGTCCTGTGTCTCATCAACTGCATCAACTCCCAGCTCTTTTCTATACTGCTAAGCGCACGTTTTTCTCCCCCTAGGTGGTTATGTATCATATAGCGTAGAACTTTTGCACAATAAGAGGGGAATCGCGTGTTCTTTGGTACCATAAATTGTTACTGTTGAGCTAACCTTGCTCCACTGGGGTGATAATTCTGCCTTTGCCATACTCAGTACAGCGTTTTGACCATTCCAGGGCTGAGATGTTTGTGCAAGACCTGAAATGTTTACTAGGAAAAATTTGTTTTACTCCAAAGATCTCAGCAGTGAGGTAAAAAATTCCGAGTCGAAGAACTTAGTTTGGCGGTAATGGTGGACTCTATAACAGGTTCTAGGGCAAACGTGGGGTTGACTACGTTGTGGTCACCTGCCGAAAATTGTTCTTAGACGGACACAGCAGCAGAAGAGATGCATGTTGTAAAGATGCAATGGAAAGTGTGGTCTTATCTAGCAGGTGCTGAAACATATTGACACCATCCGTTTATTCGGGCACATGCGAGAAACTCAGCCTGATTTGCAGAGGCTGTGAAGGAGGTCCAGGAGTTATTAGGCATATTGGAATCACCGCCGACTTTGTTGTGTAAGGGTAAGATTGACACATAGTTCAGTTCATCGATAAGGTTCGTCACGTCGTCACGATTGGCGTTAGGTGGTCTGTAGAGGCATCTCAAGAATAGTTCACAACATCCAGCCACGAGTCGTCATTCATGCCAAGACATGACCCATCAAGTATATGAAATAAAAGTGTCACAAATTACATTCATACAAGAAGTTTTAAACTCAGTATTCACGCATTAATTAAATATGTATACACAGTAGACCAGCACAATGTTCGGTGCGCGCGGACGCGCTGATACAAAATGAGAGTGTAAGATCGAAGTAAGACACATGGAGAAGTCCCGACCCATCAAAATCAGCCACTTAACGGAACACCGGAACACCAGGGACAACGAGTTACGAAGACCGTTTATGTACTGTGTAAAGTACACAGCAAGCACGGCGTAGAACTCTTCCACTTTATTCGGTCTAGTATGCCAGTCATTTACAAACGGGGTTTCGGGGACTATGCAGACCTACTAGGTGCAATTCTTCAGTGTGCGCCTTGTCCCTCTTTGTGTGTTACCGTCCCTCGTTTGCTTATCTGGAAAGACAAATACGGAATAATAATTAACCGGCAATCATTCGCTAGATCACTGACTTTCGCCATCACATCTGCAACTTTTGAAAACGCGCGTCACGTGGCACTGTGCTCAGTGAGGCCACTACAGTACCTGCTCAAACTGGGCAACGCTGCTAGCTTTATGATGGGAGAAATGAAAAACGTGAAAAATGTTTGGAGCGATTGTTGATAACTTCTGCGGCAAATAATCTCCGAGTAATCGCTGGTCAAAATGATTCGACACAACCACTTTAGCTGATAAGGATATTTTTCAATCCTTCATAGATTATCAAATATGAATTCTGGGTAAACTACGTAGAGTTCACTTGGTGAATTTGTTCCCTTATAATGAAAATATCCCGTATAGCTGAAGATTGTTAACCGGTTCACTTTTGTTAAAATAACTTGAAATTTTCTCAATAATAGCATCTCGTTGGCTCTTTTCGTCATTTTTGCGCTGTAACAAAGTCTCACTGAATCTTTATGGACGGAATGCATACTTTCTTGCTGCAGAAACGCTTAATTATATCCAGCTCCGATTACCTGTATTGCATTGTAATTCTCGGCCATTTTGCGTTTGCATCGTTTCACAAAATATATATTGGCGTGATCAAAGGGTGAAGCCATTCTAACACGTTTGCAGATATGTTGCCTATTTGAGTTCTATACTCAGTTTTCTTGGCTGTCAGTATTCCGGACAGATGTGAATCGACGAAATTTTATTTTCAAAAGTTGTCACACATGACGTTACCGGTTGTTTATTTTTGTCGCTGGTCCACATAGGCATGTAGCCGCCACAGTTCATGATCATATTTAATTTATCGTCATACGTTTTAAGTGCAACATCTGGTCACCTTCTTCCCCAATTTTACCTAAAGGTATCGTCATCATTTTTGAATTTGGCTGGTTGCAGCGATAAACGGGAGTTCCTGAACGTCATCGATATTATCTCATTTCGGCCGAATTTCCCGTTAATGAATAGACTGCCAACGAATAACGCCTCACGATCCTACAATATATGTAGGATAATTTATCTGATTTCCTTCAAACTTACCCTCTAACATGGTTTGTTCCTCGTCTTGATGACCTTTTAACTCAGCAGACCTCAGTCTGTCAGCACGTCGTTTTTTCATCGGTACTTCCTTGAATTTACTCGCACGGACACTTTTGCAACCAATGATTTTCGTCACTTTTCCCCCTTCGCGATATCGTATGCCTTGACGGTTTTAATACTCGGCCGAGAAATCCGCTTTAGAAGGCGTGAAAATAGGAAGCATGTCCCGCTGTACTGAAATAATTAAACAGACGGTAAATTCATTTACTCCGTTAAAACCTTTTCACTCGTCAATTCAGTCTTGGGGTCGTTTTGTCCTGGGATATGGACTATACTACAGCTTTCAAATCCGTTTGGGTGAATCGTTTGCTTCAACTTGTTGAATAGTTTTGTGAGCCCCCGGATAAGCTTATGAAAGACGTCGGTGGTAATCACGTTATAGTGGCTAGCCGGAAGTAGAAATCTCCCCTAGAGCGCAATGATGCAATATATATTGATTCGTTACAAACTGGCTGGGCGTTTCATCTATGTGTAAAATATACCTACCTTGACGGTGGATGCAGGAGTGTGCAAAAGGTCTAGTGAGTTGGGATTTACAAGTATTGACGAGTTAACGCTAACGATCCGTGCAAGTGTTAAGTCAATGTTGTCAAAAGAACCACCTATTTGATTGTTAGCACTCTTCTGGTTGCTTGAGGCACGACACCCATCTGGAAAATCAAAGGCCGGCTGTAATTAAGGCTAAGGATTATACGAGTCCGCTTGGATGATAACACTGAACAGAGAGCAGCCACTGCTTACCGCGGGCTTACTGCAACCAAGAATTTCGGAAAACACGGCAAAAGTCGTAATTTGCGACATCAAGTGAGATTGTACAATTCTACCATCGTGTGTAGGAAAACCTAAAGAAGCGTCCGAGTGAACTGATTGAAAGAATGATCTAGCAACCATCCCAAACTAACGCAAGATAAACTCGCCTACCTCGAATAGTTCCCATAAAATTAAATGTGCATGTAATGCACTGGACAAACCAGGAGAAGTTTGACTCCACGCACTGTCTCATGTTTCGAGGTTTAAGACTTTATTGTCTCCTATTAATAGTGACATGGAAAGGATGATCGGTAACGTGTGAATCGATGTTCGAATTGATAAGTATGCTCTGCCCGGCAAATTATCTGAAAGTTTTCTTGAAGTGACGCCTGAATTCACGGAGATGGAGGCGTTAGATATGTATGGAGTGGCTGCGCAGATACAGAGAAGAGGTTAAATATATGATTGCGATAAAAGTTCTTGTTACTTTATGAATATTACTTTGTCCGAAAACAGGGTAGGAGACGTTACTCGGTCCCTGCGCTTGGTAAAAATCTTCCTTGTCAAGCAACAACTCTCTCAACGTACACCAAAGGTAGGCAATGGGTAAACATCTGTTCAGTGGTCCTACTTCTAACGCTACTGGTTCAAACGTAGTTTTCGGAGCACACGCTAAAACGCGGAATTTTGTCGTTCAGTTATTGTGTATTTCGCTCCACATAGACCGAGTGGGTTATTCATGAGCACAGTAGTGTCATGCATCAGGATAATCGTAAGGACAGTCAGCCCGAAGAATTAAGCAGGGGAACAGGAAGGCAAACCTGTCGAAGAAGTCGCCTTGCCACGGCCACCTAAAGTTGCAGATTGCTAGTGTGTGAATTGGATCTGCAAAGTACTCGCAAAGATGATTGTCGTGAGACTGCTGGTTTTGATCCATGTTTCAACAGCGTCCTCTGTTACATAATCGTTCTTACAAGTTTCGTGGTGCAAAACTAAGTGAAACAAAGATCCCGTCGTTTGCCCTTCCAAAGAACAATCGATTAACAATTATGCCGTTCTCGAATAATTACCCCTACCAGAACCTGGAATTGGATAACTCGAAAATGCACTATTACAACTCTGAGGCCGGTGGCCCAAGTGGATGTTCAGAACTGGTGGTTATATGCAGTCCAATGTGGGGTAGATGCTTCGCAGTGTCACAGGTATAAACAGTTGATTAGAGTTTCAAGATCAACTGCGGCTAATCGAAGCCCACTTAGAAATGCATTTGAGTCTGCGGTGCATAACCGAAATTTCATGTTGAATGCGGTCGACCGGTTTAGGGAAGTTTAAAGAAACTCACAGCTATGTTTGCGTATCCGTTGTTGCCACTGAAGTCAAACTGGGCCGTTCCAGACCTGTCTGTGCACAACTAGTCCCCGTCAACTTGTTCGACCCAGGCTCCCCCGTGTTGCAATTTTGAACATGGCTTTATTGTCTACAAACAATGCAGTCGCCAGTCAACTACAATTCGGCAAATTTCCTGTGACAGTAACAACCACAACGGATACAAACTTGTCATGTGAGTGAAAGTATTATTATCTGGGCTCATATTCCTCAGTTGCATTTCCCTCCTGACGTATGACTGTTCACATACCTATTTTCATTTCCTCTCAAAGTAACTGCGGGCACTAAGGAGGTCAAATTTGGCTCTGTTTGCAATTTCTGCCGAACATCAGGGAGATTTCCAAGGAAACTCAACTTTTGATGTTCTGTAAGCGATTGAACGCCGAATCAATTTAATCTATACTTTTCCACTGTTCTGCCCATAGGACGCGGATTAACAGTTTGAACTGCGCGCTCAAACAGGCAATTTGACGGTTGATGACATGACGCAGACTTTGCTCTACTCCATTACTGAGCACGAATTACTGAATGTCCTCGTTAATAAAATGCGCTTCCTTATCAGTGGAAATTATCCCAATTATTCCAACTACCGCAGAGAAAGGTCAGCTTTTGGTTACCGTAGGCCGTCATCTAGTATATGACATAGGATACAAAACAATCCACCAAGCATAGGCGTAAGCTATGTCCAAGTACATCACACCGTAAATCAGACAAGAATGACCGGCATTCGGTAGTTGCCATGATAACTTCGGCTGACACAAAAGTGTGTTAGTCCCGAAACCGTGACCTCGGTATTTTTGGCGCACCCCATGTATATTCAAAAAACGTCAGGTGTCAAAATTACCAGTAGGCCACCTCCGACCACCTTTCCATGGTAACTTCAATTTTGCTACTTCGCGATAAATATCATACAGCTCTTCGGACGATTGATATCGCAAGTTACGTGGCGGGATTCAACGAGGTTATCAAAAATTACAACCGTCGCTCGAACGAACAACGAATGATTACCAATCAACGTGATCTACCACAGGCCATCCGACATTTGGGCAACGTTTCACTTTCAACAATATACAGACTTTTAATTTGTCAACTTTCTCATCAGCCCGTTTAAAGTATGCGTTGTGTCTAAGTGCTATGTGGGATTTAGTCGTTTTTGTCACCAGACTAATTGGAGAAGGGCGGTCAGATATCGGCTGTAGTGTTGTTTAATCCAGTAACCTAACAGTACCTGCAGCGGCAAGTACAAAAAACTGGCCCAAGCAACTGCAGTCCGGAAGGACTCATGCTGAATTTTGCTCCTCTCTCTCAATAATGTTAACATTTGTTTTCACTGGGTGTTGAATTCAAAGTGAAGCTGGGAAAAGTTCCCCCAAAGTTTGACACAGTGTGTAAGACGGAAGAAGTTAGCGTGAGAAAATATACTTCCATTCGGTGTCTAAGTATTTCATCATCCCCGTTAAACACGCAACACGCTGCAATGTCGGTGGACCATAATGAGCCGAAACCCAGGAAGAGATTGAGCTCCTCGTCAAATAAATTACCGCCTGACGCCTCTTCAAGCCCACGCTGCTTGTGAAACAGCGTGAAAGAGGAAGAATGTGAGTTGGAAACACATAGCAGAAAACGGCAGAAATGTAAGAAGCCCAGATTCGTTTTTCGGTTCTATGCAGCAAGGGTGTTTGCGGCTAATCATCCACTATTTTCAGGCCACTGTTAACCAATCGGACTCCGAGATAATGGACGGAATTTCAGAAAACATCACTTTTCAACCCTTTCAGTTTTTATTTGTCTTGCTGAAGGTGATTAATCGCCACGATTGAAATGCAAGGTTGTTTGGTTGCCGTGAGTTCGATAAAATGGAAGCCACCAAAGTGCGCACAATTAAGACAGCCTCCATTTATAACACTGTCTAAAATTTGATGGAAAATGGTGGGGGCAGGGGATTTAAGCCAAGAGCCAAATAGGGACTCATGTCTAAACTACACAGTGAAGTCAGAGCCCAAGTGATGTAAGCGGAACCTTGTGTTTCTCGACTAAGCTAACACTGAAGTTGCGTTACACTCAGCAATGGACAAAGTCTGCTGCGAAAAGGCTTATGAATCAGTAACAAGCCAGTGAGAGAAGGATTAACTATGTATGTTCGGGATGGCCAGGTGCGCACGTGAACGTCAAAACCGGCAAGTGTGCAACTGGAATGTTCTTGTCAGTAAACTATTGTGTGTGCGTGCGTGTGTGCATGAACGTGCAGGGACGTAACCTAGATGAACAGTAAAGAAACTCAGAACATGCTCCGATACACCGAGCCACGTTGATTTTACAGAAGGCATGTGATCCAACTACGAAGAGCTTTACCCAACAAAATACCGAGCAACCAGATTTTTGAGGTGAGCTACGTCTAGTCGAAGCACCACCAGTTAACACAGTCAGCCTAACAGTGCGTAAATATTAACCAAGTATGTTGCATGGAAGTGTTCAAAATGACGCAAGCCCAAAAGTTGTGGATGCTCGACAGGGCAAACGTAGGTGCTATCCTAACCAACTCAAGTGAGTTCCTTGCAATCAACGTTTCATGCGTTCCGTACGCACTCCTGCCTGTTACATTAAAAACACTGATGTGGCCAGCGTCATAATTTATTACGGATCGGTGTGGCGTGGACCCGAATTCAAATCCAAACACAAAAGGTGTTCAGCAGCTTTCACGTCGTCGCACCGGCAGTGTATTGTAGCGATTCCATCTAGTTCCTCGACGCCATCGATATAATGTTTCACGGCATTCTCTTCTGATTAGCCTACCACACCGACCGGAGCCTAAAGACTTCCTGATAAAAGTGTTCCGCGCTACGTCACCTATGGTGCCGCCAACATGTCAGTTATGTGGTGAAAACTCAAAGGAATGAGACCAGGGTCTTGTGAGTGTAGACCATAGTGGTTCGGTCGGCTAATGCTGGTCGACGTATGAAAATACTGCCGTTGTGTATACAGTCAGTTCGGTCCGCCTCAGTTTGTCATAAGTGATGCTAAACTCCTGCGGATATTGGTTAGTACAAAATGCGTTTGTTAGTAACTGCTGTTCGAAGGCCAGAACACCAACCTAACAAACTGGGCAGGCTCCCTACAATACTGCTTTGACTGGTCCGCGTTTATTACTTACCAGTACGAAATATGTAAAATGGATATATTGGTTACGCCAGTTGAATGTGAGTAAAACTGACTGGTGCGATATCTTTTTGAAGTGCTGAGTGATCAAGAGGTCTGAAAGTTCTTGTGTCATCGTTGAATCTCATCTCAAAAGCAGCTTACGAAGAAAAATGCGAACGATTCGTTGCACCGTAAAATAATGTTGCTTGTCTAGCTGATGGTCTAACATGAAATTCAAATCTGCATGCGTCAAGGACAAAACTATGGAACCTCCGGTGGTAAGGTTTGATTGGGGATGAAGACCCTGATAATATGCGGCAACAAGTAGTTCAGTATAACAGCCCGTATCGTTACACCGTAGAGTGATCGGAAAAGTGCGAACATGGATTCTAACCGGAAAACATAAAGGGTACTCACTGTACGAGACATTAACCAGATTGAAAAAAAGAGTGGCTAGGAGAGCACCATGACCCAGGTTTCTGGAAAATGAGGCCAGTGATTTACCAGGCAGGTGCAATCGTTAGTTCGGTGGGAGGCAGATGAATATCGGACAAATTCTAGACCAAATTTATCTGTCTTACCTCTCCGACAATGTTCTACGAACACTTCGATTACTGAATAACTGGAAACGGCCAGCGTATTTGCAGCCGAATCCATCGCAACACCATAGAGTCACGCCGCCACGCTCGATTGCACGCACAGTTTCTTTGTGTACCGTGCGCTTTAAACTACTACGTCTCTCTGGACGGTCCGATCTAAGGCTGTTTTGTTGAACTCTAAAATCGATGCCACAACGCGTAAGATTTACATGCATTGCATACTGATACATCGGCTTTTGCACATCAGGATGTTGCTCACGTACTTTTAACTGTCTACACAGCATTCACTCCAGAATTCTTCATCAGTCGTCCTAATGGAAGCCGACTGATCTCCAGAGGAGCATGGATGCTTTCACTGTCTGTTATACAAATTGCCTCAGTGTTATGGAACATGCCCAATCAGCAAACACTGGGCGCAATTTGACAGTGTGGTTGGAGACGACCCGCATGCCCCGGGTTCCCGGACACAGCGCTCAAGTTCCACTACCCCGCAACAGAGTAGACTACATCAATAGGTGGTAGGCAGGTAGCTTCATTGTGATCTTCGGGCCCTTACTCTCAAAAACACGTCTGTCGAGAGGTCCGAAGCGACGCTAACCTTCGTCACGACCGCTACCAACTGGCGGCCCTCGGACAAACCTGTCAACAAACTGCTTCCCAAGTATCACAGATCCGTCCAGCCATATGCATCCACATTAATGAAGATTCCAGGCGGAGGCGGTGTGTCACCTCGCGAAGAACGCTGGAAGATAGAAGTCTCTACATGTGCTGACTCTCGCACCAAAAATGGATGCTGCGTTTGCGATGGACGCGGCTAGTCTTCGTGTCTCCGTGTGCCAGTAACGCCTTATAACCTTCATGCGCATAGTCAATGCTTGGGGAGCCGAGACCGCAAATAGCTTACGAGAGGCCGTCTATGCTTTATCCAACTCCCACCAAGTCCTCGCACTTCTCAAGATAAAATGTCAAAGTTGCGGTCAACTGTGAAACAAATACGGGTGAGACCAAGAAACAACCTTGCTTTATGTCACTGACAACGTGAGAAGCAACATCTGAATAATCAAGTCACTCTTCTCCCACCTGCATGTAACGATCTGATTAAAATGACGGACCTCCTGGACATCAGAGCTATTCACTGACCATCTACAGTGCCGCGTGGTGCATGAAATTGAGCGCTCCATGAAGAACTGTAAGAGGGGCATACAGCGATTTTCTGCACGCATGGCACTTCTGGATACGTTGAACCACAACCACCACGCCAATCCTACTTCTACTGGAACATAAGAGAGAGGCCACTTCATGCTCCCAAAAGAAGTGGACCGACCGAAAAGGCAAGTACCGAGACTAGGCTGCCGTTCTTCAGAAGTTCACTTATCAGTCTACTCTCACCTGCAGCCTCTCCGTTCCCCTTCTGCGCAATAACTGTGCAGATCTCTTTGAATTGCGGGACGATATCATGTCTCGTTGGTATTTTTTTCACAGCACGTCTCGCATTATTATCGGTTACGCGCACGAAAAACCAAAGTCCACCTTAGTCAATATTTCATCGGAGCATACGAATAAGCCAAACACTAATTCGAGAACAACACCGGAATTCTGTGTTGTTGGGAGTCAGCGTAGCTCCACAAGAACGTGCCCTGCGTTAATGACTAGTGCTCTGGTTTCGGCGGAGCCGTTCAAAGCGTTACTCGTGTTTTCACCAATTTATTCTTCTGTGGAAATAGCAAACGCCTCAAATTTGTCTGGAGCCACCATGTAGACAACGGGACCGCCGCAGTCGAACGGTATCTCCATCTCCGCGCTGTTTGTCCATCGTCTTTAGGGTTACTGCAGTAATGTCTTCCTCGAATTGTTGCCACGCAACTTCAGAGATAATAAATAAGGCAGTATCTCTTAAAGCAACGACAGTTGCCTCCTGAGCTGCCACCTCCGTCTTTCAGATCTGCATTTGTTCACCATCCAGCTTTTGCTGCATTTCTAATCAGCTACAGTGAAATTACTCGCAAAAGTGACTAGTCTGCAAGTTGCGCTACCTTCGCCTCTGTGTAGTCCCCGCACGATTCTACCTCGCGAGTTTCACGCTTCGCACGGTCACATATCTAGATAGCTAGTGATGACCGCCTCTTAAGTGAGTGCACGTTGTGATATCGCTTACGCCCAGCCGGAATCAAGTGTTCATAACAGCCACCCCATAAGCAGCGCATAGAACAAGCAGCAGAACAAGGCCTTCACCGAAAGCACCTTACCCGTGAGGCACGAGCAACCCTGGACAGGCTGAACATTCATGCTAAGCTCGCCTGTTGGAGTCGCCCGGAACAAACAGCGAGTACCTCACGGGTACCGGGAGAATAGCGGCGCGCAGCTGAACACAAAACCGGCTCGCTCTATAATAGGCGTGAAAGACGGTTGGACCGTGTATGCTAATAATTGTAATGGGGCAAGCAATTGCATGCACATGAACATGACTCAACAGCAGAGGCCGTGTGTTCAGTGATTACATGACAAAACCGTCTTGTTGAATACCGCCTACCTTACGACTTATCCAGTGGAAGATAGACTCAACACGTGCAACTCAAGGTATGGTTTGGCATGATATCCTTGTTTCTCTTACAGCTGTGACATGGACGCTGTGAAACCTTGTGTCCGTGTCAATGAATGTGGTGCGGCGTTCACGCTGTCGGACGCTGCAACGACCCAGCACTGCATGTCCAGTTCTGTATTGCTCGGCGGCTGAACCTGTTAAAGAGTTTTTCACCGACGTTTCCGACGCCTCTACGTTCTACTTGG
The DNA here is from genome assembly GCA_008508345.1 of Paragonimus westermani. Classification (NCBI taxonomy): domain Eukaryota; kingdom Metazoa; phylum Platyhelminthes; class Trematoda; order Plagiorchiida; family Troglotrematidae; genus Paragonimus; species Paragonimus westermani. Next base: position 104,447 of record QNGE01002672.1, read on the forward strand.
CCCCTTCGTGTACAATTCTTTCTCTATTTTGCAACTTGATCGTGCTTGCTCACTCGTGTGTGTTTTAGTACTCATTCAAGGATCCCTTGGTAACCTATTTGCCTTTATCTAGAGTGCGTCACAAGAGACGAACTCTCGCTGATGTGTTTGCACTATTAAAGAGATTTCTAAGATAACCCTCTAAATTTAAGTTGTAAAGTTAACTGAAATTTTAGCAGACGATTTGCGGTTAACGGCACATTTTTATTGTCGATACTGACCGCCAAGGTTGAGGCGTGCAGCTAATCATTTGCTATGTATTGCAATCTACAAAACATTGCCGTAAAACCCTTGATCAAAATATTGTTGTGACTTCGGTGGTCGTTATTTTTGTACGCGTTGCTCAAAGACGGTTTGGTCCCAACAGGCTTCTTACTTGACAAGCAAAGTCTTGCTTTCACGAGCGTGACTCAGAATGACATGCGGGACACCAGATTAAGCCTTCTTCTCAACGGCTCCGCCTATGGGGCGGATGGGACGGCGGCTTTCCCGAGGAATCCAACCGCAGCCTGAGACTCAAACGTCCGACATGCGAGACAAAGCGGTGTGGAGTTGAATGGGTTTGCCTCACTCGGGACAAATAATTCGAGACCTCTGCTTACGTGGCAGTGCTGTTTTAACCTGGTAAGGGAGAGAGCATGCGAGACACCGACAACCAATTCCAACTCCTTTTGTGCGTAACGAACGTATTGTAAGATCCACTGTGTCTGAAATTCGGTTTGGATCTCCTTTTATATTTTACTGCGTTGGCGGTCACATTTGACAGTTGACGATGGAGTTGCTCTCTGGCGAAGTTTACTCCTCTAAACCCTTCCCGCCGCAGGCAGGAGACAACGGGCTGCAACCTCAAATACGGTTTCCACTTACACTCGTAGATTTGTACCCTGGTGCCCAATAGTATTTGCGCAGTCAGATGTGCAGTGTACAAAAATGTGAGTGTATCTACCTCTGGCAGATTGCTTCGCTTTGACTCATTTATCAGGGTTGAGACCGAAATCCACCCGTGTGAAAATAGTGGACATGCCTGGCCACCACGCTAAGGTCGCGAAAAGTTGAATGGCTCGCACGAACACGTAAGCTTATTCTGTCGTATTTCGGGTCTTATAGTATGACGTAGGAATAAAACCGGCAACCTTTCATGAACTGACTTGTCCAAGAGGCCGATTCATGAGTAAGCACAAATCACAAAGGCTTCCTGCAGGCTGGTCAACAGATAGTGCTATTTTTCTTTGTCTTTGTAAGCTAATACGTCGAACATCAGAACATAATAACAAACAATACAGTAACACGCCACATATTTCAGCGTTGATCTGTTCAATCTGTATCACTGATGCAAACATGAATCTTCTTTGTACTCTGCTGCTCTTCACATATTCATCCACAACACTTCAGACGTTTAGCAGTTGCACTGGTAATTCTAATCAAGCAACGCGGAAACCAACAAAACGTTGAACCGCCCATAAAGTAAGGACTTCAATTTTGCCCGTTTTCATCCATTACGTTTGCATTCGTACTCGTAGTAGCTGTCTGACTGTTCAAAATTTATAGGTTACCGTACTGTTGAGTTCTTAAGCACACTGTCCAGCCGCGCTTACTTCCAACGGCCAATGTGATCGGAATCACCGATTGTTAGCTGAAATGCAACGTCGCGGCGGACATACAAGCCGAAAAGCGGCCAACGTGTGACAAAATGCTATGGTGATTGATGCGATATCTCAAAAACTCGCATGCATGCTGACCGAAACTACATTTTTTCACTGACCGTGAAAATAATTGCCGCGAGTTAATCTGAAATATGTCGCAAGTGAATCCTCTCGTGAAGAGCAGAAAGCAGCCCTCTTGCATCGTCACTGAAGAAACCCTCCAGGATTTTGAAGCCATTTACTAAGCCAAGCACCATGTATGCAATCCAGAACCAGCCGAATGTTATGGGCACTCAGGACTTCAGGATAATTCAATCGATGACTGGAGGATGGCAGTGGGCACAAAACAAGTTAATCTTGACAAAAACTTTGAAAAGAAGACAGTAGGCTAATATTACACGATTTGTGTCCGGACAAATTTTGTTGCATCTTTACGAGTGCATACTACAGACCATTTATAT